>CM040823.1:33409118-33631618 GCA_022828995.1 Vimba vimba
CTTCAGTCGAAAAGAAATTAAGGTTTTTGATGAAAACATTCCAGGATTTTTTCACATATTATGGATTCCATTGGGACCCAAACGTTTCAAGGTCCAAATGACAGTTTCAGTGCGGCTTCAAAGGGCTTTAAACGATACCAGACGATGAATAAGGGTCTTATCTAGCGAAACGATCGGTCATTTCAAAAATAAATAAAAAAGTTAAAGTTTTATAAGCACAAATGTTCGCCTTGCTCTGTTCTGTGATGCGCGTTCGTGACGTCACGTAATACGCAATTACGTTGAAAAGGTCACTACAATGTTTTTTTTTTTTTTTTTATGTGAATTTTCTGTGAAAATCATTCATCAAACACTATCATCATAATTTCTTCCTGCATATCATCCGACATGCTTATTCTGAAGTCTCGCGAGCTTTTGTGAGATTTCCTGTGTTCACAGTTGAGAATCTGGTTGAAAATCTGTTTGTGTGTGGTGTGCTGTCTTTGTCACATCATGGCACACCACACACTATAGGAGCAAAATGCTTAAATCTAGGATTTTTTGTCCTCATGTTTGTGATCTATCACATTTTGAAAATCTTATAAGATGTAAAAAATCTTTTGGTGTGTACCCAGCATTACCCATCTGCACTTACCTCCTATGTAGTGTATGCTACGTCTGTTCATCTCCCGTCCTGTTTCTACAAGTCTCCATCGTCTTCCTGGTTTCCTCCGCCTTGCCTTGAAAATACTCACCTTGCCAGTCACCTGTTTATAATAGACTTGTGTTGATGTAACTCACCATTCCTGCGATTCTGTGTATCCTGACAATAGTAAATTATATAATAGAAATTACATGCAACTAGCTTAACCAACCCTAAACCTTAAGCCTAATCCAACCCTAACCCTATAAGTACAGTACATGTTATTTAAAATTACTCAGTAATTAAATGTATAATTACACTGTAACAAGGACACTAAAATAAAGTATAACCACTTTTTTATTTCATCAAGATGGGTGGTTATGTTTTAGTTTTTTTTTTTTCCATTAAGATAAGAAGAGCTCAAGGAAGCCATATGGACACTGATGGGATGTGACAGTGCTTCATGGTCTCTCGTATGGTGAAGATGTTGCAGTATTGTCGCATTCCACATGACTCACTCATGGCAAAACATGGGTGGACATGGCTCTACATCTCTCTTTGAGTCTTGGTGGTGACTGAGGATGCTTTTATTTTAAATATAATAGAGAAGGTTATTAAAGTGTCTGTCAGGGAGCATAAGAAGGGGTGTTCTCTCAACCATGCAATCTCCTTACACATTTTAGTGCAGTGCAACACATTTAATTTATTTATTTCATGGCAATGTCGCTGTACATAGAGTGAAGTCTATAAAGTACAAATTCACTGAGAATTGTGTGTTAACTCCACTGAACACATTTGGGATAAAATAAAACACTGTTTATGAGCCTGACCCCATCACCCAACATTACTGACCCCACCGATGCTCTTGTGTCTGAATGGGAACAAATCCTAGCAGCCATACAGTATATTCCAACACTGTAGTTGAAAGTCTTTCCAGAAGAGTGCAATCTGTTATGGAGGACCAACTCTCCATTAATCCCCATGTTTTTTTTTTTTGTTTTTTTTTTTTGTTAAAGGTTTTTTCCCCCAAGCATATAAGGGTGCATGTACAGTATACACATATTTACATATTGTTAAAAAAGTACAGTTTCTCTATAGATATGTTTTTGAACCTGTGTGTTTTATTAGATTTATTTATAATATTTGATATTTTATTTATTTATTTGTCTAGACTCTAGCGCATTGAAAATCAACTCAGGTTGGCCAAAGTGCTTTCCATTAAAAACAATTATATGATTTATATGATATTATATGACCATCATCATAAACTATGTAAACTATGTGAACTATTTGTGAATGTGTGATTTTTCTGGATCGCTGTAGTGCCACCTGGACGCTGTCATGGCCTGTCATAGTGGTGACAGCACAGCTTCCCACAACACCTGTTCACAGCAATTAGCAACACATGCTGTGTGTATGAGAGAGGGTCAACTCTTACCAAATTGTTAGGGATTCTTTGTCACTTTGAGACTTTAAAATCTGCAGGTTTGAAAAAGGTGTCTTGATTTAAAGGACCTCACTGATGCCAGCTTGTGTCAGCGCAAACCCTCTTTTGGTGTTAAAACACTACTTTTTGCGCTGAAAAGCCGTGAACAGGGTTATTTTTGCGGCATATCCATTTGTAGGAGTTTACTTTTTAGACGCAAAATTTATGGGAGGAGAGTATTTAAATAAATCACGCAAGGTGATTTACTAAGGTTTGCACTCGTCAATTTACTGGTATTTGCGCCATTATTTACCGGCCACAAAAAGCATGTCTTCAACCAGACGCTAATTTGCGCTGCTCTTGGTAGATTGCGTTGGTCATTATGGAAATTATCCGGCTGCGTCTGTGTTCTTTAATTTGCACATAGTCAGTAGATCACACGCAGAACTTTTCACTCCTATCTGCACTATTTTGGAATTGCACTCACACGCTAATTTTCCCTGTTTAGTAAATCTGGCCCTTAATGGGGTAATTCACCTCTGGTAAAATGGGCTTTCAATACTTTTCAAACTTGGCTGCCTATATGCAGTAGAAAGACAATTTTAATTGGTGCTACCTGACTAGAGACAACAGAGAAAATGGGCTGTTGTCTGCCTTTTTGCATAGGTAGAAAAACTTCCAACACCCATAATGCACTGGGCATGTTGCATCCAAGGTCACTCCCAGTCTTGCCCTAGTGGATACTTATTTCCTAAGTAGGAAATACTTCTTAGCAAGTATTACTTCACTTCAGAAGCCAGTTATTAACCCCCTGGAGCCAAATGGATTACTTTTATAATGGATGGATGCACTTTTTGGGCTTCAAATTTTCTCCAGCCATTCACTCTCATTATAAAGCTTGGAGGAGACAGGCCATTTTTTAATATAACTCCGATTGTATTTGTCTGAAAGAAGAATGTCATATACACTTAGGATGGCTTCAGGTTGAGTAAATCATGGGCAAATTTTCATTTTTGGGTGAACTATCCCTTTAAGTCAGTTAATTTGGAAGAAGAGGAATGGTGAGCACTTTCAACCCAATCCCCCGAAGCAAAACACTGTCACTATTATGTCATGTCTAACGTTAATCATTCTTAACGTTACAAAACGCTCCAAGACTGGACTTATGCTGGGTTGTGGTTGATGAGGTGTGTCTTGGTGCTGCTCACAAGCCTTCAACTGTTAGTTTACCGCATAAACATTCTAGAAGAAGGGCGTCCATCTTACTTTAATCCATGTCCCAATAAACTCTACCTCAAGGAGAAATTAACTGCACAGAAAAAGTTTTAAGGCCTCTGTCCTTCCCCAATTTGCTCCCAGCCCTTTGGCCACCTCAGTTTTTAAAAGAATGGAGGATGATGAAAAAATGGCCCCTTCAATTGAGGATAGGCAGTTAATTCTGTTAATGGACAAAGAAGTGTTCATGGATGACACTAACAGCTGGGTAGCACCCCTTCCCTTTCGTTAACTTAGACAATGGCTTCCAAACAACCAAGAGCAAGCCCTGAGTCGTTTCAACTATCTCTGTCACACACTACGTAAGAAACCTGAGATGAGAGAGCACTTTGTAGAGTTTATGCAGAAGGTCTTTGATAACAATCATGCCGAGCCAGCTCCTCCTGTGAACCCAGGGGATGAGTGCTGGTACTTACTCTCCTTTGGTGTGTATCATCCACGCAAGCCTGATCAAATTCGTGTAGTGTTCGACTCCAGCGCCAAGTTCCATGGCGTGTCTTTGAATGATGTGCTTCTAACATGCCCAGATTTAAACAACAGTCTACTAGGAGTCCTACGGCGAGTTAGGCATGAGCCAATAGCCATCACTGTGGACATTGAGCAAATGTTCCACAGTTTTATCGTCAGAGAGGATCATAGGAACTTCCTTTCGCTTTCTGTGGTTCAAGAACAATGACATCTCCCAAAGCATGGTAGAATACCGCATGAAAGTCCATGTCTTTGGCAACAGCCCGTTGCCATTTATGGCCTCATATGTGCTGCCTTGTATGGTGAAGCTGAGTTTGGTGCAGATGCGAGACATTTTGTTGAAAGAGACTTCTATGTTGATGACGGACTCAAGTCACTTCCCTCCATCAACAAAGCTATCAGTTTGCTTAAGGCTGCCAAAGATATGCTCGCTATCTCTAACCTAAGACTCCACAAAAGAGCATCCAACAGCCCAGCAGTGATGCATGCATTCACCCCAGCCGACTATGCCAAAGACTTAAAACATTTTAACCTAGACACTGATTCACCCCCTTTGCAGCGCAGTCTTGGCTTAAGTTGGGACCTTCAAAATGATACATTTACATTCCACATCAACCTCAGTGACAAGCCATTCACACGCAGAGGAGTCCTGGTGACTGTAAACAGCTTGTTTGACCCTCTCAGTATGGTGGCGCCAATCACCATCCAAGGGAAACTGCTACTCCATGAACTTTCGAATGGGAAGTCAGAGCAACTCAAAATTCCCCAAACTTATATTCTAATGTCCATTTCCCACTCAGTAAAAAAGGAGATTCACATCTTCTCAGATGCATCCGTTCAGAACATATCCGCCATCACATATTTGAAGGTAACGGATCACGATGGGATGTGTCCAGTTGGATTAATTATGGGAAAAGTCAAGCTAGCCCCACAGACTGGACATACGGCCATCCTTGCAGTCGAAATAGCTGAACAAATCATCCAGGAACTAGACATCAAACCAGACACCCTACTGTTCTACACAGACAGCAAAGTTGTTTTGGGGTATAGCTGCAACGAGACCCGACGCTTTTACGTGTACGTCAGTAACAGAGTTCAAAGAATCAGAAAATTCACTCAACCAGAACAGTGGCTGTACATTCCAACCTCACAAAACCCTGCAGATGTTGCTACTTGACCAGTTCCTGCATGCCATCTAACTGAAACAAACTGGCTCACCTGTCCTTCATTTCTGCAGCATCCTGCAACCACCCCTGTAAAATAAGCTCCTTACAATCTTATCGACCCAGATACAGACGTGGAAGTGCGAGCACACATCACCATCTGCTTAAACCCAGATTCTGATCTTGGTTCTCTCCGCTTTGAAAGATTTTCATCTTGGAGATCCTTAAGAAGAGCCATAGCTTCTCTTATTCACATCGCTCAGTCTTTCAGAAACAAAGAAAAGTCGTGTTGCGGCTGGCACCACTGCAAAAGTTTGTACGTGCCCGAGTTACTGACTCGAGCTGAAAGCGTCATCATCAGGTGTGCACAACGAGAGGCTTATAAAGCAGAAATCACTTGTCTGGAAAATGAGAAAGACATTTCCAAGCAGAGTTCCCTAAAGAGGCTTAACTCTGTCCTGGAGGATGGACTTCTAAGAATTGGAGGCAGACTAGAACAGTCCACACTCCTCAGCAGAGAGAAACACCCTCTCATCATACCTGGCCATAGTTACATAGCAATCCTCCTAACAAATCATCACCATAAGAAAGTAAATCATCAAGGTCAAATCTTCACAGAAGGAGCAATCCGCACTGGAGGATTCTGGATAGTTGGAGCAAAAAGACACATCAACGGTATCCTCCACAAGTGCATCATTTGCTGCAAACAGAGAGGTAAAACAGCTGAACAAAAAATGGCAGACCTCTCTCCTGACCGCATCAGCACAGAACAACCTTTTACGCTACTAATGTCAGCTTGGACGTGTTCGGCCCTTGGAATGTATCAGCACGCCGTACCTGTGGTTCTGCTAAGACATTCTTAAGGCCTATTACAGAGGTTGTTTTGCTTATGTGTTAAGTTACCCTGTGAATACGTATTCACGTGTTGAGAATTCAAGAGTGGCATTATGCTTAACCCCCTGGGGTCGGCGGTATCGCTGGCAATACCAGCTCGCTTTTTTTCTTATCAGTGCAAAAGAGACTCAAAATACTCTGTTGAATAGTATGTATGTATGAATAGTAAGTTCTTTATTCTTAAGTGCTTTGTTATAATCGCGATATGCAATAGTGTCTGTAAACCGCAAAAAGACTGTTTAAATATGAATCGCGTGTCTGTGTGTGAATGAATGAACGGCACAGCTGTAGTAAACAACAGCGCGCATCTGTGCCGTTCATTCACACTTGCACTTACATTGGTAAACATGTTATTTTTACATGAACACATCTACTAGTTTAGCTTTTACCAAACTATATTGCTATACTGAGATGAGTAAAAATTGACTGAAATATGTTGAAATAAAATGTATTTGTATAAGCAACATATTAAACTACAAATTAACATTTATATGATAATATATCATCAAAATGATGTTACAGACGAAATATGAATGTTTAGACAAGATTTCATTGATTAGTTTCAGATTATAAAGTTTTTACTGTAAAAAAGACTACCGTCACATCAAATAAGCTTTTGTTCGCCAATTTCTGCTCATATGTTAAATATATAGTATGTGATGTTTTGTCAAAAATAAAGTAGGTATATTGACTTATCAACTAAGATGTTATTATAGTGTTTGTTCCAATATTCAAACTAATGAATCCTTAACTTTGAAATGCATATGATAAAATGTATAATTTTTAAAAAGAAAGGTTTCACTTGAAATATTGTTAAAATTCTAATTGCTGTTGATTTACATGTGAAAACTTAAAAAAATATATATTTACAAGGTAGATGAAAGCAACATATTAATAGGTCAATATAAGCCTTCTCATTAAATTATTTATTATTGTTTTGTATTAGTGACACATTTGGGGAGAGGATATATTCCAAAACTGTCTGAAAATACAGTATGAGAATTAACTGCATAGTTACTAGAAATGTTTACCTTGGATATTATACAATTTGCATGCATACAAAAAAAGTCCTCACATTCTGTGAAGGAATCGTCGGAGTAATAGAGATCCATTTGCAGCTTTTTATTTAGAGACAGAGTCAGACAGGCAGGGTATAGATCGGCAGACAGGAATGATATGGGCAAGGCAAAGAATACTCAGGTTAGCAGGCGCAGAAGGTCGGGGCAGGCAGAGAGGTTTCAAAGCACAGGTAAAAGTCCAGGGTTGTGGGAGCCAGAGAATGATCAGATAGCCAGGAACCAGTCCAAGGTCGAGGTTGCCAGAGAGTGGTCGAAGATATCCGTAAACGGTCCAAGATCAAAACCAGTATAAAGAGAATATGTAGATAATTGCTCAGTATGTTAACCAGGTCAAAAACAAGACTTCGCACTGAATGATTGTGAGAACATGATTATATGCATGTGGGAATGAAGTGCAGGTGAGAGTGTAATCGGAGAAGAGCAGGTGTGTGTGATCAGTCCAGGAGAGCTGCATTATGGGAAATGTAGTTTGCATGGCAACAGTCAATACTCTGGAGACGGATCCCTCTGTGAGTGCAGAGGAGGTGACGCAGGAAACTCCTGTGTAACACATTCTTTCTTGTGGTACCCAGTGACACACCTGAATGAAAGGCTCATTTTGCGGGTCATTGCCTTCTCAGGTGTGAATCAGAGCATTATTCATGATCATTCACACCCCCACGCATATTGCCTTTCCAAACAAAAAGTGTCTTACAAAATTTAAATCAATGTATTGTTTTATGTGAATGATTAGGCTGGATGATTTTCAGATCATTTTGAAGCAAAACCTCAAGGCGACAACATCCATTAGTCAAAAGTCTTGTGGACACATATTTAGTATGTGTTTTGTGGCCTTATTTCAGAAACTTTATTTTTTAGTTTTGTCAATAACCATGCATAAACTTTATTCTCTCAAAAATGCAAACATGTACATACATGTTGCTCACATATTATGGTAGCCCTGTTTGTGCTAAATAGAGTGTAATTACACCTTTGTCATTAATATGTTTATAAGCAACTGAAAAAAAATAGAAAAAAAAAATGTCAGGGCATGTCAAAACATCTCAAAGACCCCCAAAAAAACCTTACACCGTGTCCTAACTACACGCGACGCGATAAGATTCCAGCGACAGTGTGTCTGTCCACACTAGACTGTGTGCGACTGTGAGATGTGAGAAATTTGTTTAATTTCAAGATCTGAGGTGAATTATCCATTGTTGCTTTTACAGCTACAAAGCTGGGAGCACTAAATGCTATTCAAAGTCACATTTCACGCTTTTAACATTCGAATCATCGAGTGTCGCCGTCGCGCCTGGTTAGGACAAAAACTCTGATTAACATGGAAAATATACCTTTTATCGCGTGTCATGACGTCGCGTCGCGTGTAGTTAAGACACAGTGTTAGACCCCAGAGGGTTAAGATGGATAAGTGAGACAGCAATAAAAGATGTGTTGGTTTGTTCAGATTCCTGTTCTGCTCTTATGAGCATTGAAGCACAACAATCAGACACAAGACAGGATTTAGTAGTGGAAATTCTGCAGGAATTATATCTATTACAGCAGAAAAGTGTTAGGATAATATTCATGTGGGTTCCAGCTCACGTGGGGGTGAAAGGGAATGAAGCCGCATGACAAACTGTCGAAACAAGCTCTGGAGGACACTAGAATAGAAATGGAAATATCATATAGTAGATATGTAATTAAAGCTATAATAAAAAAACAAATAAATCAAAGATGGCAACAATAGTGGAAAACAGGAAGTAAAGGTAGACGTATGTAATAACGTATGTAATACAGCCAAAAATGGGGAAAACTAGGTACTCAGGTGGAAGTAGAAGAGAGGAAAACATTTTATCCAGACTCAGAATAGGACATACAGGATTTAATAAAACAATGCAATTAAAGGGATAGTTCACTTTGAAATAAAATTTTGGTATGTTTTAGCTTACCTCAAGGGCATCCAAGATGTAGGTGTCTTTTTTTCCGCAGTAGTTTAAATTTTGAAACTAGATATATACACTAGACTTCGCGGGTATAGATATGAAGAGTTCAGATGCAGAAGCCTCTAAGTGCCATCTGAAATTCTCTTCTAGAATGATCATTTTTATCAAGCTCGTATATTTAAGTTCAGTAATTTCACTTTAATGGCAATGAAAATTACCTATTAATTGCCATTTAAGTGAAATTACTGAACTTAAATATACCAGCTTGATAAAAATGATCATTCTAGAAGAGAATTTCAGATGGCACTTAGAGGCTTTTGCATCTGAACTCTTCATATATACACTAGACTTCGCCTTGGCTACTGCAGTTCATTGGAACGAAACCGTAGCCAAGCGACATCTAGTGTATATATCTATACCCACCCGCGGGCGGGTATAGATATATACACTAGATGTCGCCTTCGCTACTGCAGTTCATTGGAACGAAACCGTACCCAAGGCGACGTCTAGTGTATATATCTATACCCGCCCGCGCCCTCAGATCATTTGGACGCGGCTGTGTTCAAGAGGTAACAACAATATAAATACTGTTCGTTTTCTCACACAAACCGCTCGTTTCGTGTCTTAGGCCATCAATGTGTACTTACGATGGGGAATTGTTTAATTTGGACGATGGGGAATTGTTTTAATTTGGACTTTGTGCATGCTCTTTGAGACAGTGACCATAGACCTGCATTATATGACTGACAGACAAGAACGGTTTGACCTAAAAATATCAAAATTGAAACTACTGCGGAAAAAAAGACACCTACATCTTGGATGCCCTTGAGGTAAGCTAAAACATATCAAAATTTTATTTCAAAGTGAATTATCCCTTTAATGTCAAAGCATCCGACAGGACGATGTGAATGATGTGGAGAAAACGAAACAGTAGAACACGTAATCATGTATTGTGAAAAGTATAAAGATGAAAAGTTATTAGAAGAGGTTCAGAGGGAAGAGGAGATTGATATTAATTTTAGGTACCTATTAAACCCTGAACAAAGACGTAATAACAGAGAAGCTTTATTTAAATATTTGGAGAACACAGGTTTAATTAATAGGATTTGATAAATGTTTTGTTTTTTTTGTTTGTTTTTTTCAAGCCTGGCTGAAGCATAGATTTTTATTGAGCGGGGAGGATGGGAAGTGGTTAGGGTCTCTGGATCGAGTTCACAGTAGGTGGTGGTAATGCGCGAAATTGGTGCGAACCGCCAAAAAAAAGGGAAGAAGAAGAAGAAGAAGAAGAAGAAGAAGAAGAAGAAGAAGAAGAAGAAGAAGGAGGAGTGAGTGTATCATGCAAAAGCTGAAGCATGGCTTCAAGAACTTATTTTTTTCTTTTGTTTTGGAAGTGTTTGAACTATATTATTTCGACTGTTTATTTAGTATGATTTATTCTGATTATTGTAGAAGGACTTGTTCGTGTTCTGGAGGATTATGGTCCTTGAGATGGAGAATGTGTGAGAAAATTGCATAAGTTCCTTTATACACAAAGCTCTTCAACCCATCAGGGCCCTCAGGTTTGTGTTTCATGCTTTTTTGTTTTTTTGTTGCTGTCAGAACAACTATGCCTTTTTTAAAAACATGTTCTGCTGCACTACAGTCATTATCACTATAAAATATCACAACCCCCCCATGATCTGCCTCAAACTTCACCAAAATGTGTTTTCTTCAAAATTACAGTTACTATAGTAATATCAGGTGGCACAAAATGTTTTAGAGTGGAGGATTGTTCGACTTAAAACTTAAAAATAGCTTAAGTTACTTAAAAGTAACTTAAAATTTAAGGTGTAGCTTGCTAAGAGCATGTATATATTTTCATATTTTTGCAGTGCAGCAAGACCAATGGGACTCCATCAACTCCTCAACTTCAGAGTCCCCAGTGGAAGTTAAGAAAAAGAAGAGCAAGAAAAGAAAGAAGAAGAAGAAAAGCAAGAGAAGCAAATAAGGGAGGGGGGGAGGGGTAGTAATGTTATCATATGTGATAATGTTATATCACATTATGATATAATGTGTTACTTTGTTGTTTGAGTATACTGTAGAAAAGACAATGTTTTATTAAGATGAAAAAGTGTTTTGAATTTGTTTTGTAAAATAAAAGTCAGAAATTAAATGGGATCCTTTATTGTATATTTACTGCACTTACCCTGTAACTACACAGAACAAGGGGGTAACAAGCTCCACTTTAATTTACAGCCCGCAGGAGTTACACTTACCCTGTAACTACACAGAACAAATGGGTAACAAGCTCCACTTTAATTTACAGCCCGCAGGAGTTGCACTTACCCTGTAACTACACAGAACAAGGGGGTAGCAAGCGCCACTTTAATTTACAGCCTGCAGGAGTTACACTTACCCTGTAACTACACAGAACAAGGGGGTAACAAGCGCCACTTTAATTTACAGCCCGCAGGAGTTGCACTTACCCTGTAACTACACAGAACAAGGGGGTAACAAGCGCCACTTTAATTTACAGCCCGCAGGAGTTACACTTACCCTGTAACTACACAGTTGAAACGGGTAACAAACACTACTTACAATACAAACAATATATAAATTGTATAATATATACAATATGTAACAATATGAAACAACACTATTTGCACAGTAATTACAGAGAAAGGTACTCTTATTAAGAAAAAAAAACAACCAAAAAAAAAAACGTTTAATTACACAGTATATTTGCCCTGACATTTAAGTGTCATTTAAGTGTCAAGTTTAATTTACAACCCACAGATGTCAAAATTACCCTGTAAATACATTGCACAAGAACATATTTTGCCAGAAATGTGATAAAAACTATATACAACAGACGTACAATTTTAAGAATAAGTTACCTGTTAGTACCTGTTAGTTTTAAAATTATTACATTATAAATAATTTGCTTGTATGTCTGGTTGTTACCCCTTTATTACCCAAAACTTAACATATTGTTCCCTTATACCTACACGGAAGTACACTATAATTACAGAAACGTACACCGTAATTTCGGTTTACTTACGAAGTTCTTTGCGGGTCGTAATATAAAGTGTTACCTTGATTTGTCTTGAACTCTATCTACATTTTTGTTTGTTGTGATTTGGGGTGAATAATTTAGATGGAAGGTTGAACTAAATTGACTTTGCTATGCTTTGTGTGAATGTGTTTTTTTTTTTCTAAATATAAACTACTGAGATTTTGCATTCATTGAGAGTCTTTGGTTTGCGTTTATGCTTTGTTAAATGGACTGTTATTGCAGTAGGTTTCCTTTTTATAAAAAAGTTGTATTGCTGGTTTAGTTAAATCTAAAACGGTTATAACTGTATTGTTAGATTTATCTTTTTGTTGTTGTTGATGTTGCACATTTGACGTTATCTGTGATCTTGATAAGATTTAATTGCAGCTGTATTTGCATACTGTCTGGGGACAGTAATCTCATGCATTTAAATATAATAGTATGTTTGTGTCATTTTAATCATAAAACCAAGGCAAACAGAATCTGTAGAGTATCAGTTTTAATTGTTAATAATGTAAATGTTTGCTGAGATTTGGATAAGAGGAGCAGAGATGAGTTTGTTCTGGCCTGGCGCTCAGGATTTATGTTTGTACTGTTCCAGCGATCGTTACACGTGTGCCATTGGCTACATGATTCTCCACTGAAATATGGTAAGACGGAAGATCAATACAGTGTGTATAAATCCATGATGTTTTCCATTATACTGCTCCTGTTCACTCACGTCTCACTGATTGCACCAGTGCCTATACATGAATTCTCACGCTGCCATATTGGAACTATTGGCACCCTATTTTGATTGTCCCCAACACATTCTGTTGACTATAAGTAACGTTGCACCTACATGCCTACTAACTCTCATTGGGGTCTAAAAAGAGTATTAGTGGACTGGTAGGGTTAGGGTTAGAATAAGCTGACATACTTTCAAAGATACTTATAGTCAGTAGAATGTCTGTTGGAGGACCATCACAATAAAGAGTTAGCAGATATTAAGCAGACAGTCTACTAATATTCTAATGAGAGCTAGTTGACATGTAGTTGCAAAGTTACTTATAGACAACAGAATGTTCAAAAGGGACCATCAAAATGAAGTGGTACCCTTAGCTTTATTACCACAACACACACAAATACAGACATGTATACAAAGAGATTTTTCATACATACATATGCACAAACAGGTTTTATATAACAGCAACTCCTGAAAATAGCCAGTTGAAGCGATTTTTCAGCGACTTTTTAAAATGTCAATTGGTCTACACCAGACATTCAATCCTGTGAATGCCAACTGGAGTCACACAGGACAAATTTGTTGAATCCCAAAAAATCCCCAGATCCTTCTGAATAATCCTAGTGTTAGAAATGAATAACTGAAGTTTATTTTTAACAAGATCCCTCATCAGTCTGAATGCAGCTTTGCAAAGAGACTACTACTGAAGAGAGAAATTCAAAACTACAGTATGTTGGACATGACAGCAAAACTGCATGTTGTGTGAATTATTGTGTGAATATAGCATCAATACTTATTTCTAGTGTGAAGGCAGAATTAAAATGGAAGTCATAAAGTTACTGTACACTTGTTTTGATGTGTTGACTAACATACTGAAGCACATTTTGTCACACGTAATATCAAAAACGTGACGCAGAATGAAAACTAACAAAGTATTTAATCAAACACAGAGCTCTTAGGAGCAGGAGTAAACATACATGCACTACACATAAACTGAGGGTATGTTTAGACAACAATTATATGCTTAAAGCGGAAACGTTTTTCCTTTGAGTTTTCCGCGTACAGACGTCGCCATTGTCAAAACGATCCCCATTCACATGGATCTCTGAAAACAACTAAAAACACTGTATTCTGCTGCCAGGTCATTAGATGGCGTAGAAAATACTATAGATAGAACAGCGTTTTCAAAAACATTCACTTTGAAACCCGTTTTCAAAAGTTTGCGTTTTCAGACACCCAAAACGGCATTGTCGTGTAAATGAAAAGCCAAAACGCATAAAGTCGTCCATTTTTAGTTGAAATCGGTGTTGTGTAAATAGCCCCTAAAGACAACACTGAACAATGACCAGATAGAACGGAAGGCTTAAAAACATACAGGGGTGATTTACAGAACAAGAACCAGGTGCTCAACTCAGTTAGAAACCATGACAACAAATTAGAAACCAGTGGCTTCGTTCAAAACCACATTCTTCCCTACTATATAGTAGGGGGAAAGCAGTAGGCGAGCGAAAAAGTATGTACGAATCCTTAGTATTCACAAAAGAGTAGGCGAGAATTACCTGGGTGACATACTAATTTTTCGCGAGATTCGGACGTGCGTATACTAATAGTGTGTTCAAATATGCCTACTTACCTACTATATAGTAGGAGAAAACAGTATGTAAAAGTAGTACGTTTGAAACATCAGTATTTATAAAAAAGTAGGCGAGAAGTTCCCGGATGACATACTGCTTCTGCCCAGATTCTCGAGTGCTCGTCCGATGGATACTTTTCTATCGCAGGAGGCCACGGGAGAGGATACGTCATTATCGAACATCACTGAGATCAGAGACGCGGGTGTTTTCAAATGTGAGTAAACACGGTTCCTTGGTTTTAAAATGTGTTGAAATACTGTAGACTAGAGTAAACTGTTGAATTGTTGAAGGTGTAAAGACGTTAGACAGTATATATAGTTGTCATTTTGTTGTAAAAACACGTTTTATTAAGTATAGCTATCAGGGGAGCTCCAGTAAGCAAACGCACATCTCCAAAGTGGATTTACATAAACCATATACATCTTAGAGACTCTTATTTTAAATGACTATTTACATCTGACAGGAAAATCTTCTATAAGTATTGTAGATGAGCACATAACAACATGAAATAGACATCTGATGTATGTGTGCTATTATGTGTAGAATTCACTGTTGTCAACACTGTTCACATTAGATACATGTGCTGTAGGTAAGGTAAATAAACACATAAAGTAACTAAACATAAGTTATCTATTTTATTGGTCCATTAGTACTGTTGATAAATTGAGGAACATTTGGGGAGGGGAGAGTGGCTCATGAAGCTGAATGCTGCCATCAAAGGCTAAGAGTGAGTATACTACAGAAATGAATAACAAAATCTATTTCTGTCAGATCCATTAAGTCAAGAACACACGACAATAAAAATGATTTAGGAAATTATTATTGAATAAATTGCAATTCAAGTTGATAAATTCTGAATTAAATTTTGGCGGTTTGGCTCTGTTCAGAGAGTCCTCTGAACTTTCATGAGCACCATGAAATAGCAGAGAGTCAGAGGACAGCAGCAGCATTAGGGAACGCTCACACAGTTTAAGAGCTGAAATATTCCCTATATGAACAGAGCAGCAACGATGACAGAAAAGCAAATGCCACGTTATACACGACAAGGAGGAGCTGGGGAGGTGGCGGGCAGCAGAGAAGCGAGCATCAAGCAGTTAGGAGCGAACTGAATCTGCTTAAAATAGGGTGCCCTGTTTTGAGCGTAGCCATTAGCAGCGAGGGGAGTTGAACAGCTGATGAGACCGTGTTGTTGGCCAATAGCGTTAGCAGCGTCTTGACTACTTGGCCTGCCAGAACTGACGCTGACGCTCAATTTAAATCTTAAGTTGAAGTTTATTTTAATAATTGTAATTTCAAACAGAGTTATTACAGCACTTTTCTGATTCTTGATTTCTGTGCATTTGCTGCAGCTTTTTGTGGTGGAGCAGGACCTGCAAGGAAAGGTGACAGCATTTGTGGGGAAATCTCACTAAAATATAAAGTGAGATCGTTTTGTTACTTCTAATACATAAATCAAATGACATTGTGCTGTTAAAATGGCTGTTTTTATATTATGTTTGTGTATTTTTGTAGGATCTGAAATGTCTGCAGATGGTGTGAGCACTGAGGATGGAGAGCCCAGAGCTGAATCCTGGAAATGGTGCCATGGATGAGACCCTCCATCACTCCACCTGCCCTTATTGCCTCAGATTGTGAAATGCAGCACGCAACAACCTCAGGCACGAAGGCACGGCTAACCTCTGGCGGTCAGCTGATTCATTAGAATAAAGCCGCAGAATGGGAATCGCTGTGTTGAGATCTCAGTAGGATGTGGGGTTCATCACCTGTAAATGCATGATTCTAGTTTGAATAAAGCTCTGTTTCATGTGTTGTTGACTTGTATATGCATTTGTTTATTGTGATGGTTACTTTTATTCATTCTTTTACTCATTTATTCACGTTTCTTATTGTTGTCAGTAAATAAAATATAATTATTTAATTCATTTATGCTTTTATCATTATTATTGTGTGTACGTTTTGGGGTGGGCTAGCAATGCAATTCATTCTGAGGTAATTTTATTTTTTAAGGAGTGATACTTACATTTTTCTGAGTCTGAGTCAGGGAATGATACGATGGTTGTATCTTTAACAATGAACAATCATAATGACAGAAAACATAAATATCATGAGTTTGCATTCATCATAATATGAGATTATATACACAGGAAAAAAAGAACAATGACAAAGTTAAATATCTTTGATTATTAATGCGTAAAAACTGATTTTTTTGTTGTTGTTATTTATAAGCCTGCGGGATGAAACATTCAACAAGAAAAAGAGGATAACATAAAGGACAGCCCTTGGGGGCCCAAAAGGGCTTTTTGCTTGTGGGTGAACATTTAGTATTTTTACTAAAGAAATTTAGTATAAAGAAATTAACAACATATTCAAGAGATGACGATTTGGGTTTTTTTTGTAATAAAAAATAATATCTTTATTATTTCGTTTCATCAATATCAAGATATTTACAGAGATTAATTAAACCTGACACTCATATATTTTAAGTTGTTGTGCTTGTGATAATGTCAACATGGCAGATGTCCGGATTGCATTCATAGGCTGCATTCCAGTCCAAAATTGTCATGCCCTTCACTCACTAACTTCCCTCCGTCTCGTTCACTCGGATGTACGTCATTGTTTACGTTGCATGAGTGCCCACTACTGGCGGAAACTTTGCAATAGGCTGAATTGGAACGTGCTAAGCCCTTGATCACTTAGAATCTACTCTGGGGTTTAGTTATTATTTATTTTTTTCCCTTACAAAATTGTTTAATGCAGCATTCTATATGTATATAGGTGTGTTTGAGTTGTTTATTTATTTTTTTTTTAAATAATTAATATATCACAGAGTTGTTTGTGGTGGGGTAAATTAAACGCAATATGCGTTGACGTCACAATCGCATTGTGATATATGGAGCTGCCTGAATTGTACATATGAAGTATACTCGCTCCCTCTGTCAAAATCGAGGGAGCGAGGGTCTGTCCATATAAACTTCCCTTGTCCACTTCACGAAGTGGAACGCACTTCAAAATGGCGGCAGGGATTCCCCCAAGGGGAAGTGCTTAGGGAAGTCTAAAAGTGGACTAGAACTCTTAAGTATACTTTGGCAGTATGTTTACCCATATTTCAAAGACAGTAGAAGTAATTATAAAATTACATATGAAGACTTAAATCGTTATAAGTTCAGCTAATTACATTTAATATAATTGTAAACTATCATACATTTTCATTTAATTGTAAATAGCATGCAATAAGTATCCGGAAACATTACATTCAGTTCACACTTTTCTTTAAAGTAAAGGCTATTATTGTTCCATAAACTATATAATAACTGTTTTTAAAAGTATGCTAAAGTGTAATTCTTTTTTCAATGAATTATTTTTCATCAATGAATATTAGAATAAAAAATGAAATGATAAAAAACAATTATGAGATGACTCTTTTAAATGTTCTTGGCATGTATTTACAATGTAATCAGAACTAAATAAAATCACATTTCCATGCTAAAGGTTAATACTGCTGCTGTTTCCTGTAAAGGTATAATATGTTTGCAGTGATCATCTAGAATGTGTGAGAAACCAAACACCATTTCTACAAACACAGGACAAATATGTTGAATCCCCAAGACATCTAACCAAAACATGACAGCGACCCAATCCTGAAGATTGCCCCCATTGAAGTGAAGGGGGAAAAACTACACCTCTGTCACACAATCCTTCCCTGAATTCATCACTCCATCCTCTTCTCACATAACACAGACATGGTTGACTGGTCGTTCAGGCAGCTCGTTCTAACTGAACTCCACAGGGACAAGCAGGTTAGTCTATGATACAAAGCAAACACAACCTAATACAAAACTGATACTAATTTCCTTTGGCAAAGGGTTAACATTTTCCTTGGTTTGGTTATTTCACATGCTTCCTTATTGCCCAGTAAAGCTCAACAGTGGCTGCCAATTTTTTAAGCGGCCTTCCTGAAGTATTTTTTTTTTGATTGATTTGCATATAAGTTACAAAATAAAACTACTTGTCATTGATGCTGGATAGTAGAAAATACAGAATATTAGAAGTTTATGGCAATATATATATATATATATATATATATATATATATATATATATATATATATATATATATATATATATATATATATATTAAAAGATAAAGCAGCTTGGCTTTATAAAGGATTTCGGTTTGGATATTAAATGGATGAAATTTCTCGATGGAGAAAATAAATGGGATTATATATGTGTGTATATATATATATATATATTGTCACAGAGGAGGCTCCCGTACCACCTCCTCTCCGCCACCAGAGGGAGCCTTCTCCAGAATATTAACTATTGGCTTTGAACTCAAATTCCCATAATACCTCTTACCTGGGACTGATTGCGCTTCACACCTGCACTGCATTTACACACACACATATTAGCCACTTCCACTCACCACTTCTCTGCGAAGTCTTGATTTGCCTTGGTGATCTTTTCTGAGCGTTTATCCCGTGTTGTGTTTATCTGGTTTTTGATCTTGGACTGTTTCCTCATTTATTTGATTGTTATCTGCCTGGCCTGACTTGGACTGTTCTTGGACTTTTGATTATTGCTGCCTGCCCTGAATTCTGCCTGTTATTTGGATTACCCCTGCTGTTTCATCTGCCTTGCTCTGTCTGCCCTGTTTGACCCCGCCTGTACGACCTTCCTTATTAAAAGC
This sequence comes from Vimba vimba, assembly GCA_022828995.1. Taxonomy (NCBI): domain Eukaryota; kingdom Metazoa; phylum Chordata; class Actinopteri; order Cypriniformes; family Leuciscidae; genus Vimba; species Vimba vimba. Next base: position 33,428,049 of record CM040823.1, read on the forward strand.
TGCAAATGGATCCTACTGAGTCTAGTGAATCATTACATATATATATATATATATATATATATATATATATATATATATATATATATATATATATATATATATATATATATTGAATATATATATATATTGAATATGCTGATTTGAGTCAAATTAATATATTAAGGAAACCAAAATCGCTCATAATTTAATGATCCTATTAAAATTTTAAGACGAGTTGTTGACCCTACACTCTCGCTCCCAAACTTTTGAGAGGACAAAGGGGCAAATCAGCTGGGTGCAACTGTTTTAAGGTAAGTTTATGTTTTATTTTTTTATTAATAATTAGTTTGAATTAGCACAATTACAACTTTTTCTCGCAGCAATAATTCTTAAACTTATAGGCTACAGACTAAAATTGGTGATGCAACTTGTACAACAAACAATCGTTACCTCAGAATCAGATATTGACTCGCATAGTCATTTTAAGGTGAGACGACAGATTAATACAGTTAATGATTCTGTATCACACGGAACCATGAAATATTCATATATATTGAATATATATATATTCATGTTTACTATACACTTTTGCTGCTTTTACATATATAATTGACTGCCTGTGATAATCAACTCAACCTCGCGTAACTTAACGCATATAAATTTGATCCATGCTATAGTTAAATATAGGTAGCTTACAAGGCTGCCAACTTCTGAATTTAGCAATTTATAAGCTTGTGGTTCGATTACGATCTTGATTCAGTGTCGATTCATTTGGATAAATATCATATGCAGTAGCTACATGTTCATTTTTTTAAAGTAAAGAATTTATTGACTCTTCCTTGCGTCGTGTTTATGTGTGTGTGTGTGTGTGCAGGTGTGTGGGCGTGGTCGCTGATTATCCTCCGGGAGAATCAGCGGCAGGTGATTCTCATTTCCAGTGCCTATTTATACTCACCTCGTGCGTCTTGTGTTTGTCAGATCGTTGTTTGTGGATGTTCCCAGTACTGTTCCTGTTCCTCTTCAGTTCCCCGTGTTTCCAGACTGTGTCTTCGTTTGGGAGATTCACCGTTGCAGTTTTGTCTTCACGTCTCATCTTCACTGGGATTTCACCTCACTCGTCTGACCGTGCATCTTCGAGCTGCCCACGCAAGCCTGCGCTGCCAACGCATCCGTTCCTGTGTTCTTCCTACTGATGCTGAGAGTGATCGTGAGATCTGCCTGCAATAGACTGAGACTGTTCCTATGATCTTCCTACATTTTCTGAGTCTGGTTCTTCGTGTTGTTCAATAAAGAACCAGTTTTACTTGCTATTGTCTGCTCTGTTCACTTCCCGTAACAGAACGATCTGACCAACATGGAGGCAGCAAGTGCACCCGAGCTCGCAGAATATTTTGCTCACAGCACGGCTCGTATGGAATGGCAGGAAGAGAATCTCGCCGCCACTGGTCGAGCGGTTCAAGCGTTGGTAGCGCAGGTGTCCGGGCTCACCCAGCAAATACAAGAACTGGCCATGCCCGCTGCGCCAACCCCACCGCCGGCTCCCCCCACTCCTCCCGCACCCAATCGTCAACCCGAGCCCCGTTTACCGACGCCTGAGAGCTATTCGAGTGAGCCTAACTATTGTAGAGCTTTCTTGACCAAATGCTCTATGTTCTTTGCCCTTCAGCCTCAGACATTTTGCACTGAAGATTCGAAGGTGGCTTTCGTGCTTACACTGCTGTCTGGGCGTGCGGCTCCGTGGGGGACGGTGGTGTGGGAGAACCAACGAACATGCTGTTCCTCGTTCGCGGCACTCTCGGAGGAGATGAAGAGGGTGTTCGACCGGGCAGTCGCAGGGAGAGAAGCGGCTTGCCAGCTCGCGGACATCGTTCAGTGAGAAAGACCTGTCGCTGACTATTCCGATACTATTCGAGTTTCGCACCCTCGCCACAGAGTGCCGCTGGAACGAGGAGGCGCAGTGGGACATCTTCCTGCATGGGCTGGCTGACCACATCCAACGCGAGATCTACACCCTGGAGCTACCCACGAGTCTCAACGGATTAATTGACTTGGCTCTGCGAGTGGACGCTCGCCTGCATCGCCTGGAACAGTGCACCCGTACAACTCCGGTTCATAGAGATTTTGGACTCCCTCAGCCCAGCGGTCGGGATGCGGTCAGCCCCGTCGACGATCACAAGCCCATGCAGGTGGGTCGAGCCCGGCTCACCTGGGAGGAGAGGAAGAGAAGGAGATCCCGGGGATTATGCCTCTACTGTGGAGGTTCGGGTCACTTTCTCAATAACTGTCCCGTAAAAGAGCGAACCCGGCAGTAGAGAAGAGGATTCTGTTGGGCGGGGTCTCCATCCAGAAACCCTCTTCCACTCTCCTTCCGGTGAGATTGCAGTGGGCAACTCATCACTGTCAAGCTCTTATCGATTCCGGAGCGGAAGGTAATTTTATGGACTGGACTCTAGCACACAAACTTCAGATACCCACCATACCACTCACCAACAAGATATCCGTCAACACACTCAATGGTCAAGAGTTACCCACTATATATTACACCACCATTCAGTTAACTCTCATCACTTCTGGCAATCATTCCAAAGAACTGTCATTCCTGCTTCTGGACTCCCTTCACATCCCCATTGTCCTCGGTCATCTCTGGCTCGTGCAGCATAACCCCAGGGTTGACTGGGAACATAACTCCATTTCTGCCTGGAGCACTGAATGTTATGCGTCTTGTTTAATGTCTGCTGGTTCATCTTTGTCCAGTTCTGTCTTGCAGGAGTAGTCAGTGAATTTGTCAAACGTGCCCGCAGAGTACCTCGACCTGAAGGAAGTGTTCAGTAAGTCCAGAGCTGCTTCTCTTCCTCCGCATCGTCCCTATGACTGTGCTATAGATCTTCTGCCAGGTACGTCTCCGTCTAAGGGCAAGTTATACTCTCTTTCTATTCCTGAGAGGGAGGCCATGGAGAAATACATTTCTGATTCTCTGGCATCCAAGTTCATTCGACCTTCCTCTTCTCCAGTGGGGGCGGGGTTCTTTTTTTGTGGGGAAGAAAGACGGTATTGATTATCGAGGGCTGAACAACATCACGGTAAAGAATACCTATCCTTTGCCGTTTATGTCTTCAGCCTTCGAGCGGTTGCAAGGAGCCTCGGTCTTCACAAAATTGGATTTACGTAATGCTTATCATTTGGTCCGCATCAGGAAAAGGGATGAATGGAAAACCGCATTTAACACCCCCAGGGGGCACTCTGAATATTTGGTCATGCCTTTCGGGCTTTCCAATTCCCCAGCAGTTTTCCAGGCACTCGTCAATGACGTACTGAGAGACATGGTAGACCAGTTCATATATGTCTACCTGGATGACATATTGATTTTTTTCTTCGTCTCTCCAGGAACACGTTCAGCACGTCAGACGAGTGCTCCAGAGGTTGCTAGAGAATGGGCTTTTTGTCAAGGCGGAGAAATGCGCTTTTCATGCACAGTCTGTCCCTTTCTTAGGTTACATCATCTCGTCTGAGGGAGTGCGTATGGATACTGACAAAGTTAAGGCTGTGGTGGATTGGCCAAGTCCAGATTCCCGTAAGGCCCTACAGAGGTTTCTGGGGTTTGCCAATTTTTACCGACGTTTCATTCGTAATTTCAGCCAACTAGCCGCTCCTCTGACAGCCTTGACCTCCCCCAGGACGACGTTCAGGTGGTCCGATGCAGCCGAGGCTGTATTCGCTAACCTGAAGAGTCACTTTGTTTCTGCTCCCATTCTGATAGCCCCTGATCCATCACGTCAGTTCGTGGTGGAGGTTGATGCGTCAGAGGTGGGGGTAGGTGCGGTACTCTCCCAACGCTCTTCCACAGACGACAAGATGCACCCTTGCGTGTTTTTTTCTCATCGCTTATCGCCTACCGAACGTAACTATGACATTGGTAACAGGGAGTTGTTGGCGGTCAAGTTAGCGTTAGAAGAATGGCGACATTGGTTAGAAGGGTTGGGGGTACCTTTTATAGTCTGGACTGACCACAAGAATCTGGAATACATTCAATCCGCTAAAAGACTCAACTCCAGGCAGGCTCGGTGGGCTCTTTTTTTTGGTCGTTTTGATTTTACTCTCTCGTACTGCCCGGGTTCCAAAAACATCAAACCCGATTCTTTATCTCGTATTTTTGATCAATCCGAATGCCCGTCTACTCCCGAGTGCATTTTATCTGAGACTCTATTCGTCTCCACACTCACATGGGAGGTCGAATCGAAGGTCAAGACGTCCTTAGAAGGGGTAACGCCTCCGCCCGGTTGCCCACTGAATCAGTTGTTTGTGCCGGAGGTACTACGGTCCGACTTTATTCAGTGGGGTCATTGTTCTAACGTAGTGTGCCACCCAGGAGTAAACCGCACCAGCTTTTTGGTCAAGCAACGATTCTGGTGGCCGTTGATGGCTCGCGACATTCAAGATTTTGTTTTGGCTTACTCGGTTTGCGCCACTGGTAAGGCTTACAATTGACCTCCAGATGGGTTACTCCAACCGCTGTCCGTCCCTTCGAGACCCTGGTCCCATATTGCGCTAGATTTTATCACCGCCCTCTCAAGGCAAGACGGTTGTTTTGACCGTAGTGGACCGGTTCTCGAAGGCGGCTCATTTTATTCCCTTGCCTAAATTACCCTCTGCCAAGGAGACAGCGGTGACTGTCATTGATCACGTATTTCGTTTACATTGCCTCCCGATGGACGTGGTCTCTGACAGGGGGTCCCAATTTGTGTCCAAATTTTGGCAGGAATTTTGTAAATTACTGGGGGCCACTGTCAGTCTGTCCTCGGGTTACCACCCCCAGAGCAATGGTCAGACCAAGAGAGACAACCAAGATTTGGAGAGAATGTTGCGATGTGTGGTGTCTAAGAATCCTTCCTCTTGGTGCCAACAAATTTCTATGGTGGAGTACGCGCACAACTCGTTACCAGTGTCATCTACGGGCCTATCTCCGTTTGAGTGTAGTTTAGGGTACCAGCCACCAATTTTTCCCGTGAGACTCTGCTCCAGGGAGGGGCACGCACCAAGGTTAAGGCCGATCGTCACCGGTCAAGACCTCCCGTATACGTCGTCGGTTCCAAAGTGTGGCTTTCTACCAAGAATATTCCTCTCCACTCCGTTTCGAATAAGTTAGCTCCTAAATTCATTGGCCCGTTTCCTGTCACCAAAGTCATTAGTCCGGTGACAGTCCGACTCAAACTTCATCCTGCGTACAGGAGAATTCATCCCGTGTTCCATGTGTCCAAATTAAAACCCGTATTTTATTCTCCCATTAATCCGCCAGCCCCGGTTCCTCCACCGCCGCGACTCGTAGATGGGGAACCTATTTATTCGGTAAATCGTATTCTGGACTCGAGACGGAGGGGACGCGGATTTCAGTATCTGGTGGACTGGGAGGGTTACGGTCTGGAGGAGAGAAGTTGGGTTCCTGCTAGGGACATCCTGGATCAATCCCTTATTGATGATTACAATCAGCAGGTAGGATCTCCTGGGAGCGCCAGGAGGCGCTCCTAGGGGGAGGGGTACTGTCACGGTTGATGAATTTATTGACTCTTCCTTGCGTCATGTTTATGTGTGTGTGTGTGCAGGTGTGTGGGCGTGGTCGCTGATTATCCTCCGGGAGAATCAGCGGCAGGTGATTCTCATTTCCAGTGCCTATTTATACTTACCTTGTGCGTCTTGTGTTTGTCAGATCGTTGTTTGTGGATGTTCCCAGTACTGTTCCTGTTCCTCTTCGGTTCTCCGTGTTTCTAGACTGTGTCTTCGTTTGGGAGATTCACCGTTGCAGTTTTGTCTTCACGTCTCATCTTCACTGGGATTTCACCTCACTCGTCTGACAATGCATCTTCGAGTTGCTCGCGCAAGCCTGCGCTGCCAACGCATCCGTTCCTGTGTTCTTCCTACTGATGCTTAGAGTGATCGTGAGATCTGCCTGCAATAGACTGAGACTGTTCCTATGATCTTCCTACATTTTCTGAGTCTGGTTCTTTGTGTTGTTCAATAAAGAACCAGTTTTACTTGCTATTGTCTCCTCTGTTCACTTCCCGTAACCTTTTAATTTTTTCAACTTTAGTTAGTGTGTTATGTTGTTGTTTGAGCATAAAAAAGATCTGTAAGGTTATAAAGCTCAGTCACTCCAAAGGGAGATAGCCTATTTTATGTAACAGAATTGGAATTTTATGTAACAGTAAGGATTGCAATTAATGAAGAAAAGTTGAATCACTCTTTGGAAAACATTCCACAAGGTGATGTTTGTTGTTTTAAATCTTCGATACAACATAAAAGGCATGGTATTTTGTATCATTATTGCATATTTATTTTTTATGTCTGTAGCTTATTGCACTAACTTTAGTATATATTTGTTGTAACTGGTCCTGTTTCTGAGATGTTATGTCTCTTTTCTGCAAAGAATAGAGGTGATGTTGCTCTTTTGGTCCTTCCCCTTCTTCTTGCTGCCACGGTGTACATATTGGTCAGAAGGTATTTTGTCCATCTATTGACGAAGCTAGAAAGGCTTTCATTGATCTTCAACTAGTAAGTATAAAACCGCATAACTGCTATTTAAATTGCATTGTAACCTGACTGGAACTGCCTGTGCATTAAGCAAGGTATACTGTACATCCAGCCAGTTGATATTGCAGAATAAACTTGCAGAATATACCCCAACAAGGGTAATCAACACAAAGTGGAGGGATCTCGTATCACCCTGAAGGAGTTTATTTTGTGATGAAAACTGACTGGATGTACATTATCTGACTTTTCCTGTCAAGCAACTTTGATCCTAGACAAAAAAACAAAACAAGATCAAACAAGACATAATGTAAAGCATTCCACTTATTATATAGCTTTTCACCAAATAAAAATATTGCTTGTTGAAATCATGATGAACTCCATTTAATGATAAACTTTACACAGATATTGAACTGAATTGAATCTACACTGAACTGACTTCAACTGAATAATGAAACCGTTGCCATTGAGACAATCTGTATTGTATTTATTTTCTTTTATAGGTCGGATCGAATATGGTGGAATTTCTAAACCGGGCAGAGTCTACAAAATCCGCGTCTATGAGTCTTCTTCTTCAGAGTCTAAAAAATGTAAATTTCACTGTGTACATACTGTAAAATACAATTTTGCACATCTGTGAATTTCACTTTAATTTCCTAAGAATTAAATGGTATAAATGACATTGTTCAGAACTAATTTTCTTTCTTTATTAACTGTATTTGACTTTATTTAACTATACTTATGTAAACATTTTAAAACATATTTTAAAAATGATTTTGCATTCGCTGACTTTAAAATGAATTGTCTGCTGATTTCACTGTGTATTTAAACCGTTATTGTATTTAATGTATTTAATCTTCTTTCTTTAATTTTATTTGACTATTTAATACTTGATGTATTTTTAAATGATTTTGCATTCGCTGAATTTAAAATATAATTGTCAATGTCACTGTATTTAAACCGTTAAACATAATAGTTTTAGAACTAATCTTCTGACAATATTTAACTACTTTAATGTCAGCACTAAATGATTTTTGCATTTAAATTTAAATGCAGTTTGTTGTCATTGCTGCCAATTTTAACACATTTGTGAATGTCAGTTGACAAGCATTAAAAAAATATTATTTTAACAGTCTAAACATGTTCTTAATTATTTCTTAATTCATAGTTTTACAGTAATGCACAGGTGAAATTATAAGAATAACCCAGCAAAAATAACCCAGAATAGCAAATCCATTAATGGTAAAAAAAAAAAAAAAGACTACATCTTGGGTTTCTCAACAACCCAGCCTGCTGGGTTAAAATGTCACTAGGTTAATTTAACCCAGCATGTGTTCTGTCCAATATTTACCTGGCGCTGGGTTGCCAATTGGGTTGTTTTTAACCCAGCCATTTTTAGAGTGTACTATGCTTCAGCAGACCTCATTATATAACAGAGTATTCATTTGAAAAGGCACACACTGTAGCATCTGCCATGTTTACATGAATGTACTCCTATTAGGATTAACAATCTCTGGCAGCTGGAGACAGCTGGAGATCTTGGAGACGTTGCCACAGTTCCTCTGGATTTATTCTGTCTCAGTTTTTTTTTTTTTTTAGTTTCTTCATGTAATCCCAGATGGACTCGATGATGGTGAGATCAGATCTCTGTGTGGAGCATACAGGCTGTTGTCAGATCCCTTGTGTATATGAAAATCACACTGGATTATTATAATTTTTATTATAAAAGGAATGTTAGGAAAAGTAAACTGATATTTCAAACTGACACACTACAGGGGGTATGAAAATAATATTGTGCCGAAGACTTTTGCACAGTACTGTATATATACACAGATATATATATGCATATATCCACACACACTACTTTTTGCTGTTGGGTACACTGAAAAAAAAATAAGAATATGAAATTGAATGGTTTTATTTAAGTCAAAGTTTGTATACTTTGTATAAAGTATAAATAGCTCTTTAACATAACATTTGCTGGATGCCACTTTGTTGGCTGTTTTGTCTCAAGAATTCTCAAGAATTGAAGCTAGTTCCTAATGAAGCAAATTGTCTTAGGTTATGTATGTAACCCGTTCCCCGAGAGGGGAATGAGATGCTGCGTCATGGCATTAACACTATTGGAACGCCTCCACATGAACACACGTCGACCGAAGAAGTCGCAGAGGTGAAACTGGGCATGGCAACATAACAGCCTTGAGTTCCACAATTCCCTGAGAGGGGAACGAGATTCTGTGGAGATGACGCTATGGGAACTTGAATACCAACTCTGCCACGCCCTGGGAAGAGCCTGCCCAACAAGGCTGTGAGTAAGCACAGACCATTGTTGAGAGACAACTCGGAATTAGATCATATTGTATTCTCAAACCTTTGGCCAGAGATTTGACTTACTCTCAGTGCAGTGTTCCCAGCAGATTTGTGCTGGCTACTGTATACAGGCCACCAGGGCACTATACAGACTTTATCAAAGAATTTGCTGACTTTATGTCAGAGTTAGTACTGGTTGCAGATAAAATCGTAATTGTTGATGATTTTAATATACATGTAGATAGCGAAAAAGATGCATTGGGACTGGCATTTAAAGACATTCTTAACTCTATTGGAGTTAGACAACATTGTGTCAGGACCTACTCATTGTCGTAATCATACCCTAGATATAATATTATCACAGGGAATCAATGCTGATGCCGTTGCAATTCTGCAGCAGAGCAATGACATCTCAGATCATTATCTAGTCTCGTGTAAACTTCATTTAGCCAAGGTTGCAAAACCGACTCCATGTTACAAATATGTTAGACCTATCACTTCTGCCACTAAAGATTGCTTTATTAATAATCTTCCTGATCAGTTTCATCATCTCAGCATCTCAGATAGCTTAGAAGAACTCGATATTGCAACAGAAACTTTTAACTCTCTCTTTTCCAGCACTTTAGACACAGTTGCGCTTAAAGAAGATTAAAGAAAATAGTCCAACGCCATGGTACAACAAGCACACTCTGGCCCTTAAGAGAGCAGCCAGAAAAATGGAGCGCAACTGGAAGAAAACAAAACTAGAGGTATTTCGCATTTCATGGAAAGAGAGTTCGAATGCATACAGAGAGGCCTTAAAAGCTGCTAGATCTGCTTAGTCAGCAGTAATGACTTTATGAACTTATTCACTTATAAGATTGATAATATCAGGGAGAAAATAATAACTATGCAACCGTCTACTACAGTATCGCATCAGGCAGTGCATTGTAGTCTCCCTGAGGAAAAATTTGATTCATTCATTGCTATAGAAGAGGAAGAATTCGTTAAACTCGTTAAATCATCTAAATCGACAACATGTATGTTAGACCCTATACCGACTAAGCTACTGAAAGAGATGCTTCCAGAGGTCATAGATCCTCTTCTTAATATCATTAATTCATCTTTGTCATTAGGATACGTACCAAAAACTTTTAAGCTGGCTATGATTAAACCGCTTGTTAAAAAACACAACTTGATCATACAGATTTAGTCAATTACAGGCCGATCTCGAATCTACCTTTTCTGTCAAAGATACTAGAAAAGGCGGTATCCTCACAACTATGTTCCTTTCTAGAAAGAAATGATATCTGCAAGGATTTTCAGGATTTAGACCGTACCATAGTACTGAGACTGCTCTCATTAGAGTGACAAATGATTTGCTCTTATCATCCGATCGTGGTTGTATCTCTCTATTAGTGTTACTAGATCTTAGTGGTGCATTTGATACTATTGACCACAACATTCTTTTAAATGGACTCGAAAATTATGTTGGCATTAGTGGAATTGCTTTAACATGGTTTAAATCATACTTATCTGACCGTTATCAGTTTGTAGCAGTAAATGAAGAGATGTCTCATCGATCACAAGTTCAGTATGGCTTACCACAAGGCTCAGTACTAGGACCGTTGCTTTTCACTCTGTACATGCTACCCTTGGAAAATATCATTAGGAAGCATGGAATTAGTTTTCACTGTTATGCCGATGATACTCAGCATTTCTTAACGCCCTGATGAAACTTACCAATTCACAAAATAACGGAATGTATAGGTAATATAAAAAATTGGATGACTAGTAATTTCCTACTACTTAATTCTGAAAAAACAGAGATTCTAATTATTGGACAAAAAACTTCCTCACGTAATAACCTAGAATACTGTCTAACACTTGATGGCTGCTCTGTCAAGTCTTCGTCGTTGGTTAGGAACCTGGGTGTGCTCTTTGATACCAACCTTTCATTTGAAAGTCATGTGTCTAGTGTCTGTAAAACTGCATTTTTTCATCTTAAAAATATATCTAAATTACGTCATATGATCTCATTGACAAATGCGCAACAATTAGTCCATGCGTTCATGACATCAAGGCTAGATTATTGTAATGCTATTATGGGTGGTTGCCCTGCACACTTAATAAACAAATTACAGCTGGTCCAAAACGCAGCAGCTTGAGTTCTTACCAGAACCAGGAAGTATGACCATATTAGCCCAGTTCTGTCAACACTGCACTGGCTCCCTATTAAACATCGTATACATTTTAAAATATTGCTGATTTCTTACAAAGCACTAAATGGTTTAGCTCCGCAGTACTTGAGGGAGCTCTTAACGCATTATAGTCCTTCACGCCTATTGCGATCTCAAAATTCCGGCCAGTTGATAATACCTAGAATATCAAAATCGACTGCTGGCGGTTGATCCTTTTCCTATTTAGCACCAAAACTTTGGAACAGTCTTCTTAACATTGTCCGGGAAGCAGACACACTCTGTCAGTTCAAAGCTAGACTAAAAACACATCTCTTTGACCTAGCAGACACATAACACATTATAGACTTTTATAATTCAATGTTAGGCTGCATAGATTAGGTCAGCCGGAACCGTGAGCACTTCCCATAAATCCTGATGTACTTGTTACATCATAAGAAGAATGGCATCTACGCTAATATTAGTCTCTCTGTTTATCCCAAGGTTTACCGCAGTCTGCCGGATCCAGGCCGTATCCAGATCTGATGAAGGACCTGCACCTGGAAACGACGACAACGCAGTCCTGAAGTGTCAACTAGTCTCTCCCCTGTGAAGGCCTCCTTCCCTTCCCTTTATCTCTGTACAGATAAAACGTTGTCGGGGTAATTCCGGTTCACGTGGCTACGCGGAAGCGATAAAAATTCTGTATTATAAATTTTAAGGTCAGACCAGTAGTTTGTTGACGGTTGGTTTGTAAAGAAGGACTACACGCCTGTGCACATATATATTCAAACGTGCACCTATAGACTAAACACGTAATACGCATGTGCACGCTATCAGCGTTCTCACAGGTTTACGCTTTTAAATTTTGCGCAGAGAGAACTTAAGGGTTTTCTGTTAGAACGGTGTTGTGTTAGCGGCCCCTAAGTTAATAACTAATGATCGTTGTGATGGAAGTGAATCAATCAAAACTAATTTTAGCTGGACAATAACTTAGAGCTGCTGTAAAGCCAAAACAATCTGTTACTTTATCATGTTACATTTCCTATTATCACTGTAAAGCTGCTTTGAAACAATCTATATTGTTAAAAGCGCTATATAAATGAAGGTGACTTGACTTGATATTTAATATATGTATTGTATTTGAATGTACTTTCATTTTAATTATGATCTGTTAAACATTTCAAATGAATATAAGAGACACGTACAAATGATAAAACCGAGAAATGTGAAGTAAAGAAATACCACAATAGTGTCAATAACAATCATTATCCACACAAGTCCTCTTTCACTTCACATCATTTTTATTGCTCTCTTTTATTTACTCTCTTGTGAACTCATTACACTCTGTTAAAGGATTTTTTTTTTTTTTGACAGCTGTGTCCTCTGGACCCTGTGTGTCCCTTGTTGCTGTCTCAGAGCCAGACAGAACAGATCATTTGAGAGAACTTCTGGATTCACATGCATGAAGAGACAGACCCAGTTCAAGCAAAGATAATCAATCCCCACCTCCAGTAAAGCAGCCTTTAATACTGTAAATCCTAGTGAGCTGCCTACACAGCATCATTGACATACTGTACTCACAATGAAGGTTGTCTCAAATTTTAAGTAGCAAACTATTATAGCTCCAACGGTAATTTGAAGTAGCAGTACATGTATCTTTCAGAGAAGGCAGTCCCATAATGTGTAAAGAAAAGAGAGATTTCTGTCCAAGCTGTGTGTGCTTTAAATCGACTTGTTAGCTTGTGAAAGAAATGTCAGAATCTTCTCTGAGAGTCTGTTTTGTGAGTCATGTGTGGAGTCATGTGTCATATAATCTAAATTTGGTTAGATTTATCCGCAGTCCTGTCCACACTGGATTAAGGGTAAATATACTGTCAGTGAGTGTACATTGCTTTTTACAAAAAAACAATCATATATTCTCAAAAAATATTATTTTCAACCCTCATTCTGGCCCTCTGTCTAAAATTATGTTTTAGGGATGTCTCCTCAAGGGCTTGTCAGTAATCAGCCACTACTATGATTACTATGCTAACTCAATAAAATATTGAATGCCCCTTTTGCATGTGAGTTAGGGTATGTTTACACACCAATGATGTACTAAAAATGAAAACGGTTTTCCTTTGCATTTTTTTGCGTACAGACAACATCATTGTCAAAATGTTCCCCATTCACACAGATCCGCGTAAACTACTAAAAACACAGTATTATAAATGCCTGGATAGTAGCTGCCAATGTCACTTTGTGAAGAAATATGCGCCTGAATGCGTAATATGCATGCGTATGCGCATGTCACCGTTTTCACAAATTCGCATTTGTATAGTTTATGTCATAATGGTATCATTTTCAAAAACTTGCACTTTCAAACCTATTTTTAAAAGTTTGTTTTCAGGCCCCCAAAACACCATTGTTATGTAAATGAATGGCCAAAACAGACAAAAAGTTTTAAATTTTTAGTTGAAATCAGTGTTGAGTAAACGACCCCTACGTTTTTTTTGAAAACATGCATACAGTATTAAATTTTAACTTACAGACAAAGCATTATAAACATTATAAAACGACCCACAACAGAGGATGATCACATCAATAAACACATCAAACTGCAGGTTTTGAGATGTTTTTGACTGGTGCCTTTATGAGGACCTTGAAGCAGTGAGACAAATCCTGGCAGGTTTTCTAACACTGCTGTGTGTGTCTGGATCAGGCGCTGGACACTGACACTGACCTTGTGATTCGAAGTTCATGGAGAGACCACATATCTGTCTAAGCTTGTCATGCTGAATGCCTAAATGATTCAAACATGGCAACCTGTGCAAATAGAGCCACCAATTCCAGTAAATAAATGTCACTTAATCACAATATGGATATGGTAAAAGGGGATGCATTTGAAATGAATCCCTGTGCCATTTTAAAGGACCTGAGGAATACACGTTTGCCCAAAGCAGTCTGAAGTTGCCATGGTTACACTCACTGTTCAGCAGCGATGGTGTCTACACCTGACATAAAGAAATAATGAAGCAACATCTTTATTGGCCGTTTAATTGATGTTCAGGTGACCCTGATCATTTCACTGTGTAATGAGCACACTGGCATCCTGTTATGATTCAGTGAATTCTGATAAACGCTCTGGCTTGTGTGAATTCCAGTGTCCCTGTGTTTTAGCTCTTAGCAACCGTAGCATTCTTTGCTAAGGCAAGCATCACTATTATTATTGCTCATAGTTAAGGGATCTGAACAAAGCCTCAACCTGAAGTACTGAACTTTAGCATTTTATTCTAGCCACACTGTATAGAGACATGAATGGTACCTCAGATCTTGTAATAAGGTTAAAGGTTCAAAATGTTAACAGATTTTAAAACAGTAGGCATCATACACTTTCCGTTTCCCCATAACCAAATGCTTGCAATCACATCATTCTCTATAGGGCACAGCTGTTTGTTTCCTGCTGTTGTAAGAGCTCCCAACCCCCGATCATTTTCAAACATGTTTTAAAAATGTGGGGAGTTGGCCCGATTTTGACCAGTGTATAGGCTGTCCCCTACTGCCAAATCATACACAAACACGTCATATAGGCTAGATCTATGAATATTATTATAGCCCAGTGGCTGCAACCCTCCAGTGTGCGCATACACTGAAACACAGACAAATACACTCTCTAGTTGTTTTTGTTGAAAGGAATGGCTCTGTTGTTCTCTACTTTTCACTAAATCATTTGCACACTCGTCTTTTTATTTTCCTTCTTTTTCTATCCGAAGCCATAGCAGGAACATTTAAAGCTCCAGTCTCCTTGTTTAGCACAGTGTACACCAGCCTTAAGTCCCTAAGATGTCTGCTAAAGAGCACTTAGTCTGGAAAACATCTGTTGTGTTCACACATCTGAGAAACATCTTAGAAAAAGCAGTTTTACACACATTATAAAGACATTTTCTAAATGTCTATTTAACATCTGACAGGAAATGTCTTAGAGACATATTGCAGATAAGCAAACACTCTAAAAAATAAATCTTGCAGATGTAAATGTCTTGGTGATGTACCTGTGCTATCAGGGATCCAAGATAAGATTAGCGTTCTTAATTGCTTATTACTGTGCATTATCGTATGGTTTGCTTTAATCCTAAATGATTCCACCTTGATTTCATAACCAAGAGTCATGTTTTACAGTTGTGTATTTGATTCAGGTGTAAATTACTTAGCATATAGCATTAGGAAATATGTTATTGTGTTTATACAGCAGCAGCAAGCAGTTTACATGGTTGCTGTGCGAGTACAGTGACTAAGCATTGCGAATATGAGAACACTTTAAGTAAAATATGCATTCACGCATGTTTCCCTAGTGAAAAAATCTATACCAAAATGTATTTAAAATACATTTATTTCATACTAAGCAACATATCCATTAGCTTATTTACTGACATATCACTTGAGACTTACTGATATAAATATAATTAAACTTTATTTGGAGTACATATTTATTGCACATTTCCTAATATTAAGCCTTAAAATGTGTTTAATATCACTATTAGTAAGGATCGTATGATCTCTGTATTATCAGTATTTAAATGCAAGATATTTAAAGTGTACCTAAAATATACTTGCAACAGTTCCACTTTAGGACAATCAAGTATACTTATGTATATTGTGACGAGCGTCCTCGGAGGAATCAGCGTCGCCCTGGCAACCAACGCAAAACACCTGCATGTCCTCACTGCCGGCTGATCGGTCACAGCTGCTCCCAATCAGCCCACAGCCATATAAGCAGCACATGCTGAGCAGACAGACAGACTCTGGTCTTGAGCCGAATGAAACGCTGGTCTAACCTTTCTCTCGTTTCTCCCCAGAAAGCAGCGAGTGACCGACAGCCCACCACTTTGGAGCACGTTTGGACACCCACGTTCGACTGGATTCAGCACCGAAGAGCACTTTGAGCACCAGCCACCACGTATCGGCTTACCTCCTTTCACCAGTTTTAGTTTAATGTAAATAAATCCACCCTCCGAGGCCTTGTGTTCACGAAGCCTACCTTGTCGAGTGATTCTTCACCCCGTGACAGTGGTGGAGAATGCGGGCAGATTTGTGAAGAATCACCGGCAAGTTCACCGCCCCAGCCCCTAATTTTTTTCTTGTTTGTGCGCCACAGTGTTGTGGAAAGCGGCGCGCTCGTCCCCGCGATGGAGGAAGTATTGCAGCGCCTCGTGGAAGTGAGCATTCGCCAGCAACAAATAGTGGAACATCTCGCCACTCGCCAGGGCAGGACGGAGGAAGAACTCACCGCCGTCTGTACCTCTGCCGCCCAACGCGTTCCGCTACCTGATCCTCGCACCCAAGCAACCCGCCTGCTGCCGAAGATGACTGCTGATGACGATGTGGAAGCCTTCCTGCAGGTCTTTGAAAACACCATGTGAGGCGTGAGGCATGGCCCGAGGACGATTGGGCATGTCCGCTGGCACCCTCCTCACCGGAGAAGCCCAACGAGCTTATTTCTCGCTTCCCCTTGCGATCGCCGAAGACTATATCGAAGTCAAGCGGGAAATTTTGGCGAGGCTCGGCCTCTCACCCGTCTGCGCCGCCCAGCAGTTCCACGAATGGGAGTTCAAGCCCCGGGTGCCAGCCCGTGCCCAGGCAGCCGATCTCAGCCGCATCGCTCATCACTGGCTATTGGACGGGAACCCCACCTCAGTACAGGTAGCGGTACGAGTGGTGGTCGCTCGCCTCCTCCGCGCTCTACCCCGCGCTCATCGGCAAGCGGTTGGGATGAGGAACCCTACCAACACCCTGGAACTCGTGGAGGCGATCGAGCTGGCGGATACCATCCATCACCGCGAGGCCGGGGGGCGACCGGCGCCGTTCCCCCGGAGAGTCGTCCAGGAGCGAAGCCCGCTCGAAGGCACCCCGCGACCGGTCAGCAGGCCGACGGTTCCCCCGCCGCGAGATGAGCCCATGCCCAGCGCTGAACCACCGTCACCCCCGCAAGCGTGGCTGGCAGGTTGCATCGTCCACCAGCATATACCATCGGGAGCCCTCGAAGCAGATGTGACGGTGGAGGGGAAACGTTTCCGGGCCCTGCTGGACTCAGGCAGTGCGGTCACCCTAATCCAGTCGCGGTTGTGCGCCCCCCGAAGCGGCCAGAAAAACTTCCTACCGATTACCTGCGTGCATGGAGACACTCGCCAAGTACCGGCCCGTAGAGTCACCATCTCGTCACCCCAAGGCACCTGGCCGGTGGAGGCTGGCCTGGTGAAGGACCTGCCGGTGGCCGTATTGCTTGGGAGGGATTGGCCCGGCTTTGACAGACTGCTCACCGCCGCTACTCAGCCTGCCAGCCCAGAGGGGAACCGTCGAAGATGGAGGCGGCTTCGTGGACCCCGCCGCTGACCGGCCCTGCTCGCCTCTGACAGTGGGAGAGAAGGTGAGTTCCCCTCCCAGACTACTAATCTGTTTTATGATGTTTACCAACAGGCTGCTGGAGGGGGCTCTTTCGCCAAGGAACAGCGGGAGGACGATCGGCTCAAGCACTGTTGGGCTCAGGTGCGAGTCGTCGACGGAAAGGACGTCCTCCCACGGCCCCATCCTCTCCCGCATTTTGTCGTTGAGAATGGCCTGCTGTACTGTGTCGCCCAGCGGAGGGGAGAGGAAAAGAGGTTACTGGTTGTACCCCGAGCCAAGACCGAAACCATCCTGGAGCTGGCACATTCCCATCCCATGGCAGGTCACCTCGGGGCAGCCAACACCACCCAGCGCATCCGCGACCGCTTCCACTGACCGGGCCTGGAGGCCGAAGTGAAGCGGTTCTGCCAAGCCTGCCCGACCTGTCAGGCCACGTCGCCCAGGATACCCCTCCCCCCAGCCCGCTCATCCCGCTGCCTATTATCGAGGTGCCCTACGAGCGGATTGGAATGGACATAGTGGGGCCGTTGCCGAAGTCTGCCCGCGGACACGATCACATCCTGGTTATCGTCGACTACGCCACCCGGTACCCAGAAGCAGTCCCCCTGCGTAAGGCCACCGCGAAGTCCATCGCCCAGGAGCTGTTTCTGCTGGCCAGCCGAGTCGGCCTCCCCTCGGAGATCCTGACTGACCAGGGAACCCCGTTCATGTCCCGGCTGATGGCGGACCTCTGCAGGCTGTTGCGGGTGAAGCAGTTGAGGACCACAGTCTATCACCCTCAGACGGACGGACTCGTGGAGAGATTCAACCAAACCCTCAAGCTTGCTTAGACGCGTGACGGCCGAGGATAAGCGGGATTGGGACCTCATGATTCCCTACGTGCTCTTTGGGATCCGCGAAGTCCCTCAGGCCTCAACTGGCTTCACCCCCTTTGAGCTCCTGTTCGGCCGTCAACCACGTGGGCTCCTTGACGTGGCCATGGAAGCTTGGGAGAAGCAGCCTGCCGCTCATCGCACCATCATCGAACACGTTCGACAGATGAGGGAACGGATCGATCGAGTGATGCCATTGGTCCGGAAACACCTCAGCAAGGCCCAGCAAGCACAGCAACGGCACTACGACCGTGCGGCCCAACCACGGGAGTTCCAGCCCGGAGACCATGGTCCTGGTCCCCAGCTCCGCCTGCAAGTTCCTGGCCTCCTGGCAAGGGCCATATTCGGTTGTGGAAAGAATTGGACCAGTCACGTACCGGCTGAGACAGCCTGGACGGCGGCAGACGGAGCAACTCTATCATATCAACCTCCTGAAGAAGTGGGTGGGGACCCGGGACCAAGTGGCTGCCTTGAGTCTCACCGAACTCGTGGTTGTTGACATCAACCCCCATCTCTCGGCTGCCCAGAAGACGGAGCTGCAGCACCTGGTCAGGTCAGTTCCAGGATGTGTTCTCTTCCCAGCCCAGGCAGACCAACGTGCTCCAGCACGACATCAGGACACCCCCAGGAGTAATCGTCAGACAACGGCCCTACCGTGTCCCGGAAGCTCGTCGGCAGGCTATTGAGGAAGAGATCCAACAAATGCTAAAGTTGGGGGTAATTGAACCATCCCGGAGTCCGTGGTCCAGCCCCATTGTGATGGTCCCAAAGCCGGATGGCACCCTCCGCTTTTGTAATGACTTCCGCCGCCTGAACGAACTCTCCGAATTCGACGGGTACCCCATGCCTCGGGTCGACGAGCTGCTGGACTGCCTGGGAAGGGCCCGGTACATCAGCACCCTAGACCTCACCAAGGGCTATTGGCAGGTACCACTCTCCGAAGCTGCTAAACCGAAGACTGCCTTCTCGACCCCCAGTGGCCACTGGCAGTACCGGACCCTTCCCTTCGGCTTGCATGGGGCCCCCGCGACGTTCCAGAGAATGATGGACATCATCCTGCGGCCCCACCAGGCACACGCAGTCGCCTACCTGGATGACGTAGTGATCCACTCCGAGGCATGGGAGGAACATCTGGATCGTCTGCGGAGGGTGCTCTCGGAGCTCCGGCGGGCTGGACTCACCGCCAACCCCCGCAAATGCCACCTAGCCCTCTCCGAGGCCAAGTACCTGGGCGTCCAAGTCGGCCGAGGCCTCATACGGCCGCAGAAAAAGAAAGTAGAGGCCATCCACTCCGCCCCGAGGCCCGGACGAAGACCCAGGTACGAACCTTCTTGGGGTTGGCGGCCCCCCTGACAGACCTGACCAGGAAGGGGCAGCCGGAGAAAGTATGCTGGACCCCATCGGCAGAAGAGGCCTTCGCCCAGATCAAAGCAGCGCTCACGTCCTCGTCTGTACTACGCGTTCCAGACTTTAGCTGCCCCTTCCTGCTGCAGACGGATGCCTCCGACACGGGATTGGGAGCAGTCCAGTCCCAAGTCCAGGAAGGTGAGGAGCATCCGATCATTTACATCAGCAGGAAGCTGTCCCCGGCCGAAAGGAAGTACGCCGCCGTGGAGAAGGAAGCCCTGGCCATCAAGTGGGCAGTCCTGGAGCTCCGGTACTACCTCCAAGGCCACAAATTCACCCTGGTCACCGACCACGCGCCCCTACAGTGGATGGCCCGCGCCAAGGACACCAACGCCAGGGTGACTCGCTGGTTCCTAGCGCTCCAGGACTTCCACTTTGAGGTGCGTCATCGGGCCGGGGCCGCGAACGCGAACGCCGATGGCCTCTTACTGATCTGGACAGCTTATGCAGGTCTGTCAGGGGTTATTCCCCACCCTCCCCTAACTTCACCCCTACTGTCTCCGTTTGTTCACAGGACCAGAACGACGCTAAGGGGGGGGAATGTGACGAGCGTCCTCGGAGGAATCAGCGTCGCCCTGGCAACCAACGCAAAACACCTGCATGTCCTCACCACCGGCTGATCGGTCACAGCTGCTCCCAATCAGCCCACAGCCATATAAGCAGCACATGCTGAGCAGACAGACAGACTCTGGTCTCGAGCCGAATGAAACGCTGGTCTAACCTTTCTCTCGTTTCTCCCCAGAAAGCAGCGAGTGACCGACAGCCCACCACTTTGGAGCACGTTTGGACACCCACTTTCGACTGGATTCAGCACCGAAGAGCACTTTGAGCACCAGCCACCACGTATCGGCTTACCTCCTTTCACCAGTTTTAGTTTAATGTAAATAAATCCACCCTCCGGGGCATTGTGTTCACGAAGCCTACCTTGTCGAGTGATTCTTCACCCCGTGACAATATATTTAGTTGAACTTCAGCACTGTTTCCAGATAACTAAAGTATATTAAAGGAGTAGTTCACTTTAAAATGAAAATTATCCCATGATTTACTCACCCTCAAGCCATCATAGGTGTATATGACTTTCTTCTTTCAGACGTATACAATCGGAGTTATATTAATAAACACCCTGACGCTTCCGAGCTTTATAATGGCAGTTGATTGCAACCATCAGATTGAAGCTCAAAAAAGTGCATCTATCCATCATAAAAGTGCTCCACACAGCTCTGGGGGGTTAATAAAGGCCTTCCGAAGCAAAATGATGAGTTTGTGTAAGAAAAATATTCATATTTAACACGCTACAAAGTAAAACTCTAACTTCCGGCCAAACAGCCATACGCAGTCTACTTGCGCCTAAAGCGCTACTTACGCAGCTTATGACGTCAGAAGTAGTGTAGTAAGACATGCCGTAGCATAAATATCAGCACAGCAGTATGTCGCATTACTTGTATAAGTTGCGCTTTACACTTAAGTCGAATCTGTATGTTCGTTTGGCCGGAAGCTAGTTATTTTACTTTATAAAGTTTTAAATATGAAAATGTTTCTTACACAAACTCATCACTTTGCTTCAGATGGCCTTTGTTAACCCCCCGGAGATGTGTGGAGTTCTTATACAATGGATGGATGCACTTTTTTGTGCTTCAATCTGATTTGAGCTTCCACTGCCATTATAAAGTTCGGAAGCATCAGGGTGTTTATTAATATAACTCCGATTGTATTCGTCTGAAATAAGAAAGTCATATACCCTATGATGGCTTGAGGGTGAGTAAATCATGGGATAATTTTCATTTTAAAGTGAACTACTCCTTTAATTACACAATTAGTTCAGACGAGACCACTTTGGCAAGTTACTTGGGTTTATTAAACACAATTTATCTTTGGCGGTATGGTTCCTTATGGGGGTTCTTGCTCTATAATTAATGACATACAGAGCTTTGGCATTAACCCCCCTATGGAACCATCAGCTTGGTGACATACAGATGATTAAGACAGTTTAGTAATGTGTTTAAAGCAAAACAGTTTTAACGTGTAGACATAGCAGTAAATCCCTTGACGTCTATACTGTAGCGTGGATGATTGTCTCTCTGCGATGATGTCCGTGACATCTAGGACTTGGAAGCCTTGGTAATCTGAAACAAAGAAGACGACAGCCAGAAGGTGCACAGAAATATGCTTGATACTTTTAGTGCTGAGGGCGGGAGGGTTGCGAGTAATGCCACGTATATATATATATATATATCCTCCCGGTCTAATAGGAGAATGGTAGTGGTTGGAGCGATTTGACAGGTGACCGCGTCAGCTGATCGCGGCCTATGTCTACGTGGCCTGTCTGAACTAACGCTGCGCTCGAATTCAGATGAGACCACTTTGGCAAGTCCCCTCTAAGGAGGGATAGATTAGCAGGCCCCTCTTTTAGTTTAAGCAGGCCCCTGCATATATAGCAGCAAGCAGCAAAGGGGTGTTTTCTCCAGCAGGAGATAGCAGGTCCCTTTTAATTTTTTTTTTTTTTTGCAGTTACCTGAGTGAGCTAGGCAACAAGCATGTTGCCGGTATCTGAAAGGCTTGAGCAACAGCATGTTGCCAACAATACCGGAACGCCTTAGGCAACTAGCATGTTGCCCTTACCTGGATAACCTAATCAAGCATGTTGCCGATACCCGCAGCAGCAAGCATGTTGTCCATACCCAAAATGCTTAAGCAGTAAACGTGCGTGACGTGCTGTCTGAAATGAAGAAGTGAAGATTGAGATATCAAAATGAATTGCTTGCTTATGGTTTGTATATCTGCAGTCCGGTTCCAGTTTTTTTTTATTATAAATGCTACTGCCCCTTGCTGGTGTTGACGGTTATTCATCTCATGTAGGAGCAGATGTGCGTGCTTGTTGCTGTAGTCTTGAGGTAAACCTTCATCCGTGCAAGTTGTCTTTTAATAATCTTGCTCGAAATGAAGATGGCTTCGCTTCTGAAATGGTGTTCCTTCTCTGATGGTCGGATGACAACTTGGGCGAAAACATCCTTAACTGCTCCCCTGCAACAGACAACTGCTGTAAACTAGAGATGAGAGATGGAGATTTCCTCTCAATTATCGTCTTCATTTGGAAATACGTCATGACTGAATTAATGTTGTGTGGAACTTCAGTTTACACAGAATTAAGCAATGCGTCACCAATAACGCTGGATGGATTAAGCAACAGAGTGATGCTGATACTTAGATATTTAGGCGTGATAACTAGATACATGAATTCCGGATCACTAGACAAGTTGTATTTGTTGACGTACGTACATGGCCACCTGTCAATGACGTCATATCCCTGTTATATTTGGTTGTTTTTACTTCTGTAGAAACCAAGATTTTTTTAATTTATTTTTTTAAACAGGACTGATGCTGATAGAATGGTTACTGCATCTGATGTTAGCGGCATAGTTGAGCACTGTAGTTCCAATCTTATGGGGGAAGTATCACCCCGAGCTGGAGCAAGCAAGGACATATTTGCAACAGTGTGTTGCTATAGCCAATTTAACAATTGTATGGGATCTATTGGGGGAAGCTTATGCCTCTAACGGCAGCAAGATCTGATACGACAAGCTTTGTATATCACAGATTAGTATTAAACTAGTTTAGTCGGGAAAGTGTACCCCCTGCAGCAACAGCTCCGACTTGTGGCAACACTGATACAACGAGCATATATATAATTACAGGACTATTGCTAAAACTAGTGTAGTTTGGTAGGGGAAGCATATGCCTTACATATAACCGTAGGACTAGACCACTGCATACACCCTGTAGCTCTGAGTTAGATGCGATGCGCAGCTAAGCGACGAATAGTGTGCTTTTCATTCATGAAAATGATTCCTACTTCTGTTGAACTGATTTCATCGGTTGAAGAAGACTCCCATGATTCCACACTCCATTATGGGATCATCAAGCTACGATGTTTTTGTTGAATAACAGACCTTTGCGGTGAATGTAACTACTGAGTATTTTGCACGAGTATGTTAGCGATAATCTAGATAAACTTTAGCCACGAGCATATGCTAACTTTACACGGCATGTTGCAATAATCGGATAGAAAAAGACGAGCATTCCGATGCAACCAGATAAGTCTAAACCAATGCTTGATTACTACAGCCTGTCGCTTAGGACAGTATGCGCAATGAACTAGAAGCCTAGTATGAGCATATTTTCGATAAAATTTGCATTAGCAACCAGTACGGTACTGACAGCGATGTTGCTGAAAACACAGTTGATAACTGGTAAGCTTAGCACGGCATGTGACAATGTACCAGATAGCCTAAAACATGGGCATGTTCCAAATACGACTAGGCTAAATAGCTTTAAAACAAGCATGTTTACAATTAGTGCTGGGTGGTATGACCAACGCATATACTGGTAAGCTTAGCATGGTATGGTGAATATTGTAGAAAACTCCACACTAGTATTAATACAGTTTTGTAAAGCCACATAAAATGATGCCATTTACAAAGAGGTGCCAGCCAGCAGAAGGCACTTTAGGAGCGGCAGAAACAGCGGTTTCCCCGGTAACGGCGAAATAATCTGAGCACTTATATCCATTTTGGAGGTCCAGTCATCTGTAACGGTGTGGTATACCAGCCCGTTCTCATCCCAAGGCGTCATAATACTGACGCTGTTGACATTTCGTCTGCATCAAACGCACATGGCACCCTTTATCGTCAATATGAGACGCAGATAGATATGAGCCAGAAGGCGCCTCCTAGCGGTCTAACCCTAAACCTACCCCAGACCTAAACCTACCCATATCCTGTGCGTGTCATATTGACGCTAAAAGGTGCCATGTGCGTTCGATGTAGACGAAATGTCACAAGGGTCAGTATGTGACGTCCAAGGATGAGAATGCGTTGGGTATACTCAGGAACAGGCTGAAGACTCAGAAGATGAAATCCAAACAACACTTTAATAGCAACACTCAAGAATCAGGTATTACGGTGACCGGACAAGGAGTGCAGGAGAAGGAACAACTTAACCCTCAGACGGTCCTCGGTCATTTCTGACCGAAAAATTTTCTGTTTTGAATTTCTAAAAATCACAGCTTCATCGGAATGTTATGAAACTTGGTGACTTTTGTGGCATTAGGTATGTGAATACAAAAAAAAATTGGGGTCATGATCCGAAGTGGCTAAGTGGTCGTAAAAAAAATAGTCACACTACAGGCCTTCGGTCAAAAATGACCGACCTATAGGAAATGAATTGGAATTTGACAAAAAAAAAAATTCTCAGAATTTTTGTGTGTACAATCTACAAATCGGCCACAATCTTAAAAAAAAGTACACCGCTGTAAAGGGGTGACACTCTACAACATCAAGAGTGCAAAAAAGACACACCCACCTACACACACACACATACAAACACACTTTTATACACATATACACCAATAATTTTGATTACAAAAAATCTGTTTTGAATTTTTAAAAATCACAGCTTCATCGGAATGTTACAAAAAGACTTTTATGGCATTGGGTATGTGAACACATAAAAAAATTAAGGTCATGATCTGAGCATGCTAAGGGGTCGTAAAAAAAATAGTCACACTTGTGGTCTTCGGTCAAAAATGACCCCCATAGGAAATGAATGGGAAATTGACCAAAAATGTAAAAATAAAAAAAAAAAAAAAAATTTTCAATATCATTTTACATAAAGTGTTATAATTGAATGAATTGCATTTTTTGTTACAAATTCTGTAAAAAAAAAAAGTAGTAAATGTGTCCACAAACAGCTGGGGAATTCACATGCCTCTCCATAGAGGGCCATCTAGTGGTTACACCATGGTTCTACGCTTTCTCTCCCTACTCTCACCAGATGGTGTTAATCTGCTTAAAACATTTTTTTTTTTTGAAGGCCTAGACTCTATATTAAACTAAAATACTGCATAAAAAAAATAAAATAATAATACATATATATATAAAAAATGTTTTATTAATTTCAATGGCAAAAATAGACCATAAATATTGCATAAATATTAATAAATTCAATCAAATTCTCTCAAAATACAAAATTAAAAAGAATAAATATTATAGAACAAAAATAAATTGCATTGGTTTTACTGGGATGGAGGAAGTTTCATTTTTAGGTGTCCGGTCACTTCTGACCGGGAAGGCCCAGGGTGTGACTCCGAAAGGAAGACCTTCTGAGGATTAAGTAGTGAACACAACGAGGATAATTTCTAAACACAGCTGACGGACATTAACTAATAATGATGGTAACCAATAAGACGAAAGATTGGCAGGAAACTGAACAACGGAACGTGACAGAAGAAAACACACTGAAAGTTCATGAACTAAACTGAACTTGACAACTACATTATTTAAAAGGATAGTTCACCCAAAATGGAAAATTATGTCATAATTTACTCGCCCTCAAGTTGTTCTGACCAAACCTTTATGTTTCTTTGTTCTGTTGAACACACACACACACACATAAGGTATTTTGAAGAATGATGCTTACCAAACCATTTCTGGTCCCCATTTACTTTTTTTCTACTATGAAAGTCAATAGGGACCAGCAACAGTTTGGTTACCAACATTCTTCAAAATATCTTCTTTTGTGTTCAACAGAAGAAATAAATTCATACTGGTTTAGTCAGAACAACGTGAGGGTGAGTAAATTAAAGAATTCTCATTTTTGGCTGGACTATCCCTTTAACATGAACTAACAATGAGCAATATGTCTACAGCATTTATCAATCTTAGTTAATCTCAACATTTACTAATACATTTTAAGATCAAAATGTGTATTTGTTAACATTAGTTAATACACTGTTAACGAAAATGTTTATATTCATGCTAGTTCAAAGGCTAATAAACGGAGCAATTCCAAGAGGGTCCTCACACCATCGGTGCTCGGGCCCTAATTAAATACATTGTTCATAGTTAATTCATGTTAGTTATTGCATTAATTAATGTAAACAAATGAAACCTTACTACCAAGACATTTCAACAACAAATAATTATAATAAAAACAAAATTTGTATTAGAACAAAATTATAATAAAAAAAATGGTACACAGGGGTTCCGGTAAGATGGCGGCGTTAGAAGTCGTAAAGTTTTCTGCTCCGCACATTTCTTATTATTTAATGACTTATTTAGCACTTATTGGGTGACATAGTTTGAAATACTATTCGCGACCCTCAGTAGGAAACATGTCGAGAAATAACCCTAAAAAGATGGCCGATATTACTGAGGATGCTGATGTTTGGACGGGGCCGCCTCGAGCCAGGGGGATATCAGAGAATTCCTTGGCGGTATTAGATCTGAGGCGGCGCTCAGAATGGAGATCCTTGCAGAGCTTAAATCATCTATCTCTGCGATGAAAACTTCATTACTAGAGCAACAGAAACTGAAGGATGTAGAAGAAAAAACTGAGGGCCAAACACGATGATTTGGAAAATCGATACAGGAGGAACAATATTTGTGTGATTGGTATCCCTGAGGGCTCCGAGGGCTCTCATCCTTCTGCATTTATTGAAGCACTGTTACTCGAGGTATTTGGTGAACTGAGTTTTGCCAAAAAGCCAGAGGTGGACAGGGCTCACGCTCCCTAGCTCCCCTGCTGAAAGCTAATCAAGCCCCCAGATCGTTCGTAGTGCGAATGCATCACTAAAGGGTGATGGAACTGATTCTCTATTTGGCACGGGAAAGGGGGTTATACAAAGGATCGCGTATACACGCGTATACCCGGATGTCAGCGCCGAGGTCGCAAAGCGGCGAGCGGCTTTTAACCAGATGAAGGCCTTTTTTTCCCCTGCGTGTCTACGGATCAATCATGATGGAATGAAAACAATTTTTGACTCTCCGCAGTGGGCTTTGGAATTTGTGAGGGGAATTGTCCTCCTTTCAGCGAGTGAGTAGGAATGCACGTCATGGCAGAGAATGTACGTGTCTCCACTCCACTTACAACTTCCCGCTGACTGAGCGCAGGTACCTTATGGATCGAGTGGGTGATGAGAACGAAGAGACTAATTTAAAGTTGGACTTTGGACTGATCCACACTGTTTATTTCATATACAAAATGTAATTTGTTTCTGTTATCAACAGCAATTTAGTTCCAAGGGAGCAGAAACATGAGCTGGTGAGTTACAGTTCTTAGTATACCAGCAGATGTTTGTTGTTTGAGGGTGGGAGAGGAATTGCACAGCCTTTTTTTTTGTTGTTCCTCTCAGTTTTCACCACACTGTTAAACCTTGCTGTAATTTCCAGGGTAAAATAACTGTAAAATAGCCAGTGTTTTGCTGTATCATCAGGGAACAGTATTTTGCTGTAATATGAGGTGCATCTTTAAGAATTTATGCAGCTCAAAAAATAAATTACAGTAAATTACTCTGTGTACCCATTACAGGTACTAACTGTAACATTAATCGATAAATTACTGTCCTCAGAACTACTCGAGTGCATTATGTTACATTATATTGTGAAGTGTATACATATTCAGGCAGAAAACAAGGATTTATGCATTAACACACACGTATGCACGCACTGACTGCCTTATCCTAAACGCGAAGGTGTTGCCCCTTTAAGGCAGCCTTGTGATCCAGCCCGATCTCATCCCAAGGCGTCATATACTGACGCTTTTGACATTTCGTCTACATCCAATGCACATGGCACCCTTTAGCATCAATATGAGACGCAGATAGATATGGGCCAGAAGGCGCCTCCTAGCGGCCTAACCCTAACCCTACCCCAGACCTAAACCTAACCATAACCGAACAAAGCTCTGTGCATGTCATATTGACGCTAAAGGGTGCCATGTGCAGTGGATGTAGACGAAATGTCAAAAGCGTCAGTATATGACGCCCTAGGATGAGAATTCGTGCGAAGCTGGATGCTCTTCAACGGCGGCGAAGGCTCAATAATCCAGAGGTTCAGCGAAGTGGTGGTTCGCTGAAGGAGATTAGATCTAAAGACTTTGACGGACGATGGGCTCAATTTATAGCCTCTGGCCACGCCCATCTTGGCGGGCTCTGACAGGGCTCTGTGTTCTTAATTGCCTTGATTGGACTACGCGTCTGAGCCGCCCCGTCATAGGTTTGTGCAGTTGCCGCAGCACAGCCAATGACCGTGCTCGCTGCTCATCTGTGTGTGCTGTGCAGCTACACTGCGTTTTAAAAAAATGGCTTCAATATTCTCAAGAAAAGGAGTTTTCCCATAGCGTAAGCTACTTACGCAATAGGAGAGACCTCTCGAAAGGGAACTGCACAATTGTTTGCATCTTTGTAAAACTTGGGCAGAAAGACACCAGATGCTGCAGTCCTATCTAGCTTGTGGCCAGTTATTTCCTCCTAAAATTCAATCCGTCAGTGAAACACATATACACAATGCGCAGTTATACAATACAAAAATACAAACTGCAATAAGGGCAGATAACTGTGTCACTCAAAGTACTTCAGAGGTATCAGGGGTTGTTTATAAAGGAACCAAATATACCAATGGCCTTGTTGTTGTTGTAGACCACAACAGCTGTGGGTATATGTTTGGAAAAATATCACTGATACTCATTAGTCTAACCAATGTCTTCTTTGTTGTTGAATTGTATGTATCTGTGCTTTTGTCTGACCTTGGAGTTCACTCTCTGCAAAAATCTGATCCGAAGTTTGTGTGTGTAATGCTGACAGTCTGTTGGATTACTCTCCCCTTCCAGAGTATAAAGTGTCAGTCCTTTCTGTGGTGTCATTACATCACTCAGTGTGTTCTTTTTAACTTCAGACACAGAGCAGATAGAACAAGAAATCAAAAGAGTTCTCCCAGAATTAGTTGTCAACAAACTTCAAGATGTGGTCAATCATCTTTGTTTTGTGGTGGGTGTTCAGAAGACACAGGATCTTGTGCTAGTAGAGGTAACAGATCTTCAGGACTTCTTATTCCCTATACAATGTCGAAAACTACTAATGGACTTCAAACAAAGAGGTAAGACAAAGAAATGCTGCTAAACCATGTTTTTGCTCATTATTTTCACCATCATGTTCCTTTAAATTTGTATGCTGTTTTTTGTAGAACACTCATAACAGAGAAATAATTTACATACAGCTGTTCTATGTATAGTTAAAAGTTATTATAAAAGTCCTACATAATTTTTAAAAATGTAAAAAATGGTTTCACAGACAAGGCTTAAGCTAGTCCCAGACTAAAAGGCATGTTTGAGCTGTTTTAACTGAAATCAACTAGGCCTACATACAGTATCTTAAAATATGTTAGTGCCATTGTTTTGTCTCATAGTTTTTTCTAAGGCACGTTTATAAAATCTGGCTAAGCCCTGTCTGTGAAACCAGGCCGTAGAGTCGTAGTAGTAGTAGTAGGCCGTAGTATTTATTGTATACAACTTTTCACTTTGTTTCTCTTTATGTATTTTTCAAAGCATCTAGAGGCCAAGTGGATGAAACGCCAATTGAGATCACATTCACCCCATTTCCCCCACACGACTCACTATCTGAACAGCCATCCACTTCTTACACTCCTGCAAATTCTAATTGGTGCAGTATGTTCCAGATTCCTTGGGAACGCATGCCTGCAGCCCTTTTATATGCAGCATCCAATAAGGAGAAGGCTCCAATTGGACCGAGGAGAGAGTTTGTAAGAAATGTTGTGGCAGCCATGAGAGAACGTTGCCCAGACCCAAACTTAGCTGACTGTGGGGAAGTAGCAAAAAACATTTTTCCTAAACATTCTTTAACATTTGGAGATTTTCAGAGGAAGGGGAACAACTGGGAAAAGGCTATAGTTCACTTCAAAGATAGCTGAAAACCAGAGTAGAACATGTTTAATAGAGACAATGTAGCACACAGGATACGTCAAAATGGAATGCAGAGGTAGCCTAGAAATCTAGACGCACCCTAGCGGCAGCAAAATTTATTTTGCAGCCAATGTAGTCTAGCAACTCTCCGTTGACTTTCGAGCTGGAAAACCAAACTCTAGTCAGGCCACTCACATTGTGTATAAAGTAGGCGGGGCGGGCTTAACATAATGACGACAGAGTTGTGACGGTTCCCTGCTACTTGAAAACAAAGAATGGCTGCTGCTGCTGGCGAACAGCGGTCTTTCGAATCGGCTTTGGCCACGACTCTGGGGGACTTGTAGTTAAGCTTTTCTTCGAGAAAAGAACAAAGAACGACACTTAAGTCATTCTTAAAAAAGGAAGATGTGTTCGTAGTTTTGCCCACCAAATGCGGCAAAAGTTTAATCTATCAACTAGCTCCGCTGGTGGGCAAACGCTCTGGTTGGTTGTAGCGCTATCCTATTGCGTGCAGAGGGAAATTGAAAGACAACCGTTTATCCCGCCCCTCGGATTGAGCCGTGCCAATGGTGAGTTGCCAGACCTAACATCTTGATGTAGGTCTGGCTTGCCAGGCTAATGCAGAGGTCCAGGCTCTCCTAAAAGAAACTGAAGCCACACCAGCAACTAATAACAAGACTGCCATATCAGCCATCCTACTGGCAATGAAATACTTCAAAGAAAAAGAAACTCTCTTCATTTTAGTAGATGTAAGTAATTACGACATTACAGCACTAGTAAAGTAACCCATTAAAATAATAAACAGAGTCCTGGTTTCACAGATATGGCTTAAAATTAAGCCAGGATTAGGCCTTAGTTATACTAGGACATTTAAGAATATTTTATAAGCATGCCTTAGAAAACACCATTACTGGTGTGCATCTTGAGTGTCATCAGTTTTTTTATATATATATTTCGGTATGGAGTTAATTAAAAAAAAAAACACCCTCGGGTTTTAGGGATTATAAACTTCTTTTAAACCTTTTTTAATGCATCCAAAATAATTGAATTTCTTAAGAACACTAAACAAATAAATAAAACAGACCAGTTACATAGATTACACTTACATTCTTATATGGCACAACTAGGGCCCCGTTCACACTGCAGGCAAAAGTGGCCCAAATCTGATTTTTTTGGGGTCAAGTGTCCAGGTCAGACTTCTTCAGAGGTAGTGTGAACACTCAAATCTAGCCCAGATCTGATTTTTTCACATCAGATTTAGACCACATACATATGTGGTACTGAATCAGATCCAGATCTGATTTTTTTCAATGCGGCCGCAGTGTGAACAGCCAAGGCAGATTTGATGCGACTTTTATGTCAATCTACGTCGACATTTGTCACAATTATGCATCGGCGATGAAGCCCTAGACACAACAGATATAGACAGTAGTCTAACATTAAAAACTTGAGAGTGAGGTGTTAGACCTAATTAGTATATGGGAAGATAATTTAATTCAAGCTAAACTAGAAGGATCCTACCGTAACCGCTCCGTTTTTGAAAGAATTGCACACGAAATGGAAGAACGGGGACACAGGAGAACGTGGCTGCAGTGTCAAACTACGCATCCATACAGACCTCTGTAGTGCATTTGCAGCCATAAACCCAAAAGGCAAAAATAGCCAATCTTTCTCTTCGTTCTTCTCCTCCTCAGCACCTGCTCATTAATGTTACGGCTTCCATTACACAAACATTTTTAAATAAATGTGATGTGAATATGCTTACTTCCTCCATAACCTCCCGAACTTTAGTGCAACCGCGTGCTGTGTCTGATGTCATTGTTATTGTTCTTTTGCGCATGCGGGTTAGTTTGAAACCTCAAACAGTTCACACTGCAATCAGATATAGGTCACATTTTAAAAGGTAATGTGAACAGCCAATCAAAAAATCGGATCTGAGCAAAAAATCAGAATTGAGCATTAAGACTTGCGGTGTGAACGGGGCCTTGGTTTCTAACAGCATTATGGAGAGTAAATTACAATTTTTTTTTTTATGTTGTTTTCAAGGAAACTTCCACAAAGATGTCAATAGAGACTGAGCAAACTCTACCAGCCACACCAAGGCTCATCATGATTGGTAAGCAGAAAATATATAGTAAACAACCTATATGTTTCTTTGCAGTTTTTATGGTGACTTTTCATATTTCAGGAGATAAACTTCTAACTTAACCTAAGTGGATGGTCAGCATTGAGGGGAAAGTGACACATTGCATTGAAGAGAAGCTGGAGCCACACTTGAGCTAATTCAAAGGTAAGTGTTAAAAATCATTGGCCCGGTTTCACAGACAGGGCTTAGACTAAGCCAGGATTAGACCATAGATCAATTAGGACATTTAAGTAATTTTTATAAACATGCTTAGAAAAAAACATTACCGATGTGCATCTTAAAACTAAAAAGGCACTGATATATTTTTAAGATCAGTCAGTGCAAGTTTATTTCAGTGGAAACAGCTCAGACTTACATTTTAGTCTAGGACTAGTCTTAAGCCCTGTCTGTGAAACCAGGGGATTATGTCCAATCATAATGATGATTCTACCAGCAGAACAGGTAGCAACACACACTAAATATAACGGAGATCGGACCAAGACTGACAGAACTTAAATACAAACACAGATTAACAGAACACAGGTGATACAGATGACAATGATGACTAAACAGGTGATACAACTGAACTGATAATGACAGTAACGATGGAAATGAAGGAGGGGCGGGAAAAGAACAAAGGAAAACAGAAACAAATCAAAACACAAACCGAAAGTCCAAACATACTCTGACACGTGACAATAATGGTTCAGTTACAGTAATTAACTGGCGACACTGATCATACCCCCTCCTCTTTTGTGCTTAGTTTACCAACTCAGCATTCTTCCTTTAAACCCTAGAGACTAAATAATTTGCTTTTGGCAGATGAAGATTTCATTATTTATCAAACTAAAGAGATAAATATTTACTTGGAGCTAAATGACATGCATGATATATCTAGATCTGTACTATGGGAGGCACTGAAAGCGTATTTGCAGGGCAAAATAATCTCTTTCTCCTCTTATGCTAAAAAGCAAGAACTCTCTAAGCTCAGAAATATTTCAGAAGCTATTAACATGCTGGATGAACAGTACGCCATCTCTCCCTGCCCTCGCTTATATAAAGAAATAATAAGTCTTCAGTCCCGAGTATAACTTGCTGTCAGCTAAACATGAAGAGAAGAGGCTGTTAAAAACACGGCATGCATTTTATGAATTTGGGGACAAAGCCAGTATACTACTGGCTTTTCAGTCTTGTCAATTAAATAATTCTAAAATGATAACTCATATTAAGGCCCCATCTGGATCCATGGTATATACTCATATTAGTGACAGCTTTGTCAAGTCAAGTCAAGTCATCTTAATTTATATAGCGCGTTTAACAATGTAGATTGTTTCAAAGCAGCTTTACAGAGATAAACGTATAATTTATGGTAAAAGAGATTGTTTTGGCTTTATAGCGGTTCTTTAGTAAAGTTATTTTCCAGCTAAGGTTAGTTATGATTGATTCGCTTCCGTCGCAACAATCATTTGTTATTAAATTAGGGGCCGCTAAGACGACACAATTCTCTCTACATAGACTTTAAACGCGAACCTGTGAGAAACGCTGATGGCGTTCACATGCGCATTAAGAATTGGTTCTATAGTTATGTGCGTTTGAATATATGTACGCAGGTTTGTAATTCCATACAAACCAAGCCTAAACAAAGTACTGGTGTTTCCTTATAATTTTGATATAGAATTTTATTTTATTTTATCAATTCGGGGTAGATATGCGAATTGAGTTTCCCGACAACGCTTTATCTGTAGAGTGGTAAAGGGATCCTCCATAGGGAGAGACTAGTTGGCACTTCAGCACTGCGTTGTCATCGGGTCCAGGCGAAGGTCCTTCATCAGATCTGGATACGGCCTGGATACGGCAGGCTGCGGGAAAACCTCGGGATAAACAAAGACACTAAAATTAGCGTAGATGCCATTCTTCTTATGATGTAACGAGTACATCAGGATTTATGGGAAGTGTTCCCGGTTCCAGCTGACCTAATCTATGCAGCCTAATATTGAATTATAGAAGTCTATAATGTATTATGTGAAAGCTAGGTCAAAGAGATGTGTTTTTAGTCTAGCTTTGAACTGACAGAGTGTGTCTGCTTCCCGGACAATGGTAGGAAGGCTGTTCCAAAGTTTTGGTGCTAAATAGGAGAAGGATCAACCGCCAGCAGTCGATTTTGATATTCTAGGTATTATCAACTGGCCAGAATTTTGAGATCGCAATAGACGTGAAGGACTATAATGCGTTAAGAGCTCGCTCAAGTACTGCGGAGCTAAACCATTTAGTGCTTTGTACGTGATCAGCAATATTTTAAAATTGATGCGATGTTTAATAGGGAGCCAGTGCAGTTTTGACAGAACCGGGCTAATATGGTCATACTTCCTGGTTCTGGTAAGAACTCGAGCTGCTGCGTTTTGAACTAGCTGTAGTTTGTTTATTAAGCGTGCAGGGCAACCACCCAGTAGAGCATTACAATAATCTAGCCTTGAGGTCATGAACGCATGAACTAATTGTTCCGCATTTGTCAATGAGAGCATATGACGTAATTTAGATATATTTTTAAGATGGAAAAATGCAGTTTTACAGATACTAGACACGTGACTTTCAAACGAAAGATTGGTATCAAAGAGCACACCCAGGTTCCTAACCGACGACGAAGACTTAACAGAGCAGCCATCAAGTGTTAGACAGTATTCTAGGTTATTACGTGAGGAAGTTTTTTGTCCAATAATTAGAATCTCTGTTTTTTCAGAATTTAGAAGTAGGAAATTA
Source organism: Vimba vimba (assembly GCA_022828995.1). Lineage (NCBI taxonomy): Eukaryota > Metazoa > Chordata > Actinopteri > Cypriniformes > Leuciscidae > Vimba > Vimba vimba. The sequence goes on from CM040823.1 coordinate 33,463,310, forward strand.
CGAGTCATCCAATTTTTTATATCCGCTATGCATTCCGTTAATTTTGTGAATTGGTAAGTTTCGTTAGGTTTTGAAGAAATATAGAGCTGAGTATCATCGGCATAACAGTGAAAGCTAATGCCATGTTTCCTAATGATATCTCCTAATGGTAGCATGTACAGAGTGAACAGCAGCGGCCCTAGTACTGAGCATTGTGGTACGCCATACTGAACTTGTGATCGATGAGACATCTCTTCATTTACTGCTACAAACTGATAACGGTCAGATAAGTATGATTTAAACCATGCTAGTGCAATTCCACTAATGCCAACATAATTTTCGAGTCTATTTAAAAGAATGCTGTGGTCGATAGTATCAAATGCAGCACTAAGATCGAGTAACACTAATAGAGAGACACAACCACGATCGGATGATAAGAGCAAATCATTTGTGACTCTAACGAGAGCAGTCTCAGTACTATGGTACGGTCTAAATCCTGACTGAAAATCCTCGCAGATATCATTTCTTTCAAGAAAGGAACACAGTTGTGAAGATACTGCTTTTTCTAATATCTTTGACAGAAAAGGTAGATTCGAGATCGGCCTGTAATTGACTAATTCTGTAGGATCAAGTTGCGGTTTTTTAACAAGCGGTTTAATCATAGCCAGCTTAAAGTTTTTTGGTATGTATCCTAGAGACAAAGACAAATTAATGATATTAAGAAGAGGATCTATGACCTCTGGGAGCATCTCTTTCAGTAGCTTAGTCGGAATAGGGTCTAACATACATGTTGTTGATTTAGATGAATTAACGAGTTTGCAAAATTCTTCCTCTCCTATAGCAATAAATGAATCAAATTTTTCCTCATGGAGACTACAATGCACTGCCTGATGCGATACTGTAGTAGACGGTTGCATAGTTATAATTTTGTCCCTGATATTATCAATCTTATAAGTGAAGAAGTTCATAAAGTCATTACTGCTGTGTTGCTTGGAAACATCTAGGCTTGAAGCTTTCTTTTTCATTAGTTTAGCCACTGTTTCAAATAAATACCTAGGATTATATTTATTTTCTTCTAATAGGGTTGAAAAATAAGCAGATCCAGCAGCTTTTAAAGCCTCTCTGTAAGTAATTGAGCTCTCCCTCCATGAAATCCGAAATACCTCTAGTTTTGTTTTCTTCCAATTGCGCTCCATTTTTCTGGCTGCTCTCTTAAGGGGCCGAGTGTGCTCGTTGTACCACGGCGTTGGACTATTTTCTTTAATCTTCTTCAAGCACAACGGAGCAACTGTGTCTAAAGTGCTGGAAAAGAGAGAGTTAAAAGTTTCTGTTGCAATATCAAGTTCTTCTAAGCTCTCCGGGATGCTGAGATGATGAAACTGATTAGGAAGATTATTAATAAAGCAATCTTTAGTGGCAGAAGTGATAGGTCTAACATATTTATAACACGGAGTCGGCTTTGCAGCCTTGGCTAAATGTAATTTACACAAGACTAGATAATAATCTGAGATGTCATCGCTCTGCTGCAGAATTTTAACGGCATCAACATCTATTCCATGTGATAATATTAGATCTAGAGTATGATTACGACAATGAGTAGGTCCTGACACGTGTTGTCTAACTCCAATTGAGTTTACAATGTCTTTAAATGCCATACCCAATGCATCTTTTTCATTATCGATGTGTATATTAAAATCACCAACAATTAGTACTTTATCTGCAGTCAATATTAATTCTGATAGAAAGTCCGCAAATTCTTTGATAAAGTCTTTATGGTGCCCTGGTGGCCTGTATACAGTAGCCAGCACAAATCTATAACGTGATTTATCGTTTAACTATAAATTTTCACATTAAGCACCAACACTTCAAAAGAAGTATATTTAAAACTTGATTTCTTAGTGGTTTTGAAAATGTTACTATAAATTACAGCAACACCTCCCCCTTTGCGTTTCAGACGAGGTTCATGTTTATAACAGTAATCTTGTGGGGTTGACTCATTTAAAGTAATGTAATCGTTTGGTTTTAGACAGGTTTCTGTCAAACACAGCATATCTAGGTTATTATCTGAAATCATATCATTAACAATGAGTGCTTTTGGAGTAAGGGATTGAATATTCAGCAACCCAAGCTTTATCATTTGCTCATCTGTATTATAGCTGTTTTTTATTTGTTGAACATCAATTCAATTTTTAACCTTAGATGGGTTTGGACGTTTTTTTGGATTTCCAAATTCGGGGAACAGACACAGTCTCTATGTGATGATAGCTTGGTGAAAGAGGCTCTATGTGATGGGATTTATCTGACCTTGGTGACGTGAGGCCGCTAGCAGACAGTCGGTTAAGCCAGTCTGTCTGCTTCCTGACCTGGTGCCCAATTTGTATATATATATGTTTTTATTTTATTTTTATTTTTTTTGCTATTTTATTAAAAAGGTTATACAATTACAACAATTAAAATTGTAACAATATTTCCAGTGTAATCTTTCTTTGTAAAAACTAAAGTATACATTTTATCATACGTAATTAAATTCATATGAGCAGAAATTGGCAACATTATAAGCTTATTTGATGTGGCAGTATTTTACAGTAAAAACTTTATAATCTATCCTATTTTTACTCATCTCAGAATAGCAATAGAGTTTGGTAAAAGCTGTTCATTCATTCACACACAGAAACGCGATTCATTTTTAAACAGTATTTTTGCCAGCTGTAGCTACATAACAGCGCGCATCTGTGCATTCATTCATTCATACATAGAAACGCGATTCATATTTAATATTAATTTTGGTGATCTCCGACTGGCAGAGTCGAACATCATTAGTGCCGACGTGAATAATGATCTTAGAGAATTTACGATTAGCATTAGCCAGCACTTTTAAATTTGCTTTGATGTCAAGTGCTCTGGCTCCCGGCAAACATGTGACTATGGTGGCTGGTGTCTCTATTTTCATGTTCCGTGTGATCGAATCATTAATTACTAGGACACAATCAACAGAATTCTCAGTGGGTGTTTCGACTGAGCGGGGCAAATCGATTTGTTATGCTAATCAGAACAGAAGAGTGGTTTTTTGATCCGCGACTAGAGCGATCCCTCACTGTCACCCATTTGCCTTGCTGCATGGGCTCTATTTCAGCCAGAACCGAGTCATGTAAAGAGTTCACTATGCTAGGCGCATCCAAAGCAGTATCTAAAGCTCTAGCACTCTTACTATTCTCAATTAAAGTTTGGATGCGTGTCTCTAGTTCTGAAATCTTCTCCGTCAGCCTAACTGTCTCCTTGCATTTATCAAATATAAATCCTATATTGCCGACAGAGAAGGCTATGCTAAACATGTGACATGAAGTGCAGGTGACAATAACAGGACAAGACATTACTCACCATGTTTGTTGACTGATTCTTACTCACCTGAGCTTTTTATGAACTCAAAGGCGCGAGCGCGTGAGAGAAAAATAAATAAATAAATAAAAAATAGCTGAGCGCAGGGGTGGCACGTTAACAGGCTAGCGAATTACTAGCGTGTTGTGCTAGTAGTGACGGAAGCTAACGATGTCAGGTTAATCTGAGATGTTGGGTAAGCTGTATTTAGTAGTAAACAACCAGAAATTGTAGTAAATGATGGTTCAAACAAAGAAATACGAAGCTAAGACGGAGCTTACAGCACCGAAGCAAACAAACTCACAGCAGGCAGCGAGGAGCAATCCAAAAAACAAAATGTTAAGGGCTCTTTGGAATCATCCAACTGGTTCATGAGATTTTGGAGGGCCATTCCTTGTCGTCCTCTTCCATTTTGAGGAACAGAAGCTATTCCATGGGGCCCCTGAACACGTCTGTTGAATGTATCCATTTCACAGCCAATTTCATGTGTCTGATTATTGGGAGTTCCTTCATTATAAAATGGCAAAGAATAATGAGGTTTTAATATTTCATATAAATGTAATATTTGCAATAACACATATATACTGATAAATACCTCACTGCTGCTGAATGTAGCTTGTTCTTCACATCTCCTTGGTTTACTTTGGAGGTTTTCTGTCTTGTAACACACATTTGTTGGTTGATATAGGTCAAGGATGGGATAGGATGTGATGTGATGTAGTGTGTATCTGAAGAGAATCTATCTATCTATCTATCTATCTATCTATCTATCTATCTATCTATCTATCTATCTATCTATCTATCTATCTATCTGTTGTCAGACTCCATCCAAAAATCTCACTGGATTATTACAATTAAAAATTATTGTTGTAAAGTGTTACCGTTTAAACAAAAAAATTAACAACTCACCATGCTCTCTTCACAATGTTATTATGTTTTAATAACTCCGCCCCTTCACTTCCTGCCTGAGATGTGTCTCCTGGTTTGTGTGTCCCGAAACGTGTGTGAGGGCTGCAGCTGGATACTATTGGAGATGTTTTGCAAGAGTGCAGATTTTTACCTTGCGTTGTAATTGACAGCTTCAGCTTCAACATTTGCTCGTTTACGTTTAATATACAGTATATTTTTCATGCAGCTAAATACACATTGCAAAGTTTTTGGATTGATAACCATATTTCAATGCGTGACTGTGTCATGAGTTAGGTTTAACTCTCTCTCTCTCTTCCCACTCCATTCCTTCCCACCTGTTTGCTATCACAATTAGTGTGCTCTCTGATTGAGACCGCACCTGTTCCTCTTTGTGTTCGTCTTTCGTGCTATTTAGTGCCTTCCTGTTTTTGGCTTCTTTGCCAGATTATTGTTGAATGCTTCTCGCTCGTGTTCACATCTCTCGTCTGTTCTACACCTTTTCTAGGAGCCGTTTTGCTTTGTCTTGTCTGGTCGGACCTGTATTGTCGTGTTGGTCTAACCTGTTTTTCTGTCCAGAATAATCTGGCCAACATGGACCCAGCAAAGGAAATGTCATTCCACACTGCTGTTGAAATGCAGGGAGCTCTGCTGGGCAAGCATGAGGAGGAACTCTCTGTCACTAAGCATGCTGTGGAGAGTCTGGCCACTTTTAAGGAGGAGATTATAAGGGTGTTTGATCGCTCCAACTTCGGAAAGGAAGCTTCTCAGCAACTCGCCGCCTTGCGCCAGGGGTAAGCGTTCCGCGACTGACTTTGCTATTGAGTTTCAGACTTTGGCCGTTACCTGTGAATGGAATGGACCTGCTCTTTCTGCACACTTCGGGTTAAATGACGAACTCAAGGACGAGATTTTCGCTCGAGAGATTCCTTCCCAGTTGGACCAAATGGTGGAGCTGGCGATCCGCCTTGACAAACGTTTTGACCTACGTCGCCGTGCACGTGGAAGCAACCTCGATCAACCGACATAACCCTCCGCCACACCCTTTTCTGAATCTTGCTCTGTTCCTGAACCAATGCAGCTGGGGAGACCACGAATTTCTTCATCCGAACGTCAACGGTGCATTCAGGAAGGTCTCTGCCTGTATTGTGGCGGCTCTGACCATAATACTGCTACCTGTCCAGTAAAAGCTGCTACCTGTCCAGTAAAAGCAAGAGCTTGCCAGTAGTCCGGGGAATACTGGTGAGTGCAACCTCCATCTCCCCACTTCACAAGAACCGCAATATGCTTGATGCTGTCGTGCGCTGGCGGGGCTTATTTCCCTGCTCTGCTCTTATTGACTCTGGTGCTGAGGGAAACTTCATCGATGAGAGCTGGGCTATTGAACATGGAATTCCCTTACATAAACTGTCTGATCCTCCCACTGCCTTTGATGGCCGTGTGCTTTCTAACATTCATCGAGCCACCATAGCGGTGAGTCTCTCTATTTCTGGTAATCACCAAGAGACTTTTTTTTTTTTTTTCATTCCCCTCTAGTCCCTATTGTTTTGGGCCACCCATGGTTAGTGCAGCATAATCCCCAGATTAATTGTATGGAGGGGTCTATTTTATCTTGGAGTTTGCTGTCTCATGCCAAGTGTCTTGTCTCTGCAGTCCCTGCTGTCTCTTCTTCTCTGTTTTTCAGAAGGAGTCTATTGATCTCCTTAAGGTTCCAGAGGAGTACCACGATCTGCGGGCAGTGTTCAGTCGTTCACGGGCCACCTCACTCCCTCCCCATTGACCATACGACTGTAGCATTGATCTTCGCCCTGGTACGACTCATCCTCGCGGGAGGTTATATTCTCTATCCGCACCTGAGTGCGAAGCTCTAGAGAAGTATTTGTCAGAGTCACTGACCGCCGGTGCCAATTTCCAGTCTTCCTCTCCCTGGGGTTCTTTTTCATGAAGAAGAAGGACGGCTCGCTGCGTCCCTGCATTGATTATCGAGGGCTGAACGACATCACTATTAAGAACCGGTATCATTTACCGTTGATGTTGTCAGCCTCTGAAATCTAGCAGGGAGCAAGAATCTTCACGAAACTGGACCTCCGCAATGCGTACCACTTAGTGTGCATTAAAGAGGGAGACGAGTGGAAGACTGCGTTTAATACCCCTCTAGGCCACTTTGAATCCTGGGTTTTACCGTTCGGGCTGGTAAACGCTCCTGCAGTTTTTCAGACACTTGTAAATTACATTTTTGAGGGATATGCTAAATATCTTCGTCTTTGTGTACTTAGACGATATTCTCATATTCTCATCCTCGCTCCAGGAGCACACCCAACACCTTCGACACGTGCTTCAACGCCTTTTAGAGAATCGTCTCTTCGTCAAACCCGAGAAATGCGAATTTCATTCTGAGTCTGTGACGTTTCTCGGCTTCGTCGTGTCTGCAGAAGGGGTTAGTATGGATTCCGCTAAGGCACAGGCTGTCATCGATTGGCCCGTCCACGATTCCAATACGGGCCTTCAGCGTTTTCTGGGGTTCGCAAATTTTTATTGATGGTTTATCCATAATTTCAGTCAGATTGCAGCTTCATTAACCACCCTCACTTCATTAACCGCCCTGCTCCTCCTGTGGGTCAGCCTCTCTTGATCTCCTCTCGCCCTTGGTCCCATATTGCCCTGGATTTCATTACGGGGCTTCCCCCGTCCTGTGGCAATACGGCGGTCCTCACTGTTGTTGATTGTTTCTTGAAGGCTGTTCACTTTATTCCCCTTCCAAAGCTCCCCTCTGCTAAGGAGAAGCGACTGGTCTTTGACCATGTTTTCAGGATTCACAGACTCCCGACCAATGTCGTTTCTGATAGGGGGCCTCAATTTGTCTCGCATTTTTGGAGGGAGTTCTGCCAGCAGGTTGGTGCTACTGTCAGCCTGTCGTCAAGTTTTCATCCGCAGACAAATGGCTAGGCCGAACGGGCCAACCAGATTTTCAGTCGCTTACTTCGCTGTCTGGCAACCCGCAATCCATCATCTTGGAGTGAGCAGCTGACATGGGCCGAATATGCCCACAATTCATTAACCATCGTCGTCTACTGAGTTGTCCCCGTTTTTTTGTTGTCTGGGCTATCAGCCGCCTCTGTTCTTTTCTCAAGAACCTGACGCTGCTGTTCCCTCGGTCCAGTCCTTTATCTTGCGCTGTCGCCACACCTGGAAGAGGGTGTGGACAGCTCTTTGCCGAGCCAGAGAACACTTTGCCGTCGCTGCTCACGAGCCCCTAGGTACGTTTGCAGTCAAAAGGTGTGTCTTTCCACACGTAACCTGCCTCTCTCCTCATCTTCTCGGAAATTGGCACCCCGTTTTATCAGACCTTTTCCCATTGTAAAGGTTCTTTAAGGTTCTCAGTCCGGTGGCTGTGCGTCTTTGGTTATCTCACTCTTTGCGGCATGTCCACCCTGTTTTTCACGTCTCATGCATTAAACCCGTCATCCATTAAGTCTTGGAGTGTGAGCTAAATACAAACTAATAGACCTGCCACTTTTTCTTTGTAATGTGTACTTTGTTGTTCATTTTATTTAACTTTTCAAATCAGTCACTCAGTGACTTTTACATATCCATTTACAGATTTTTAAATATAAAATCGTTCAAAGCACTTTGTTTTTAAGATCTAGTGTAGCAGATCTATTCCGCCAAAATTACAGAAAAACGAATTCTGTGATGAAACTCATTGTGCAGGCTGATAAGTCCCTAGCCCAATCAGATTGCAGTCACATAATTCTCTATAGGGCACAGCTGATTGGTTCCCGCTGTATCAATAGCCTATGAGCTTGCTGCCAGTGCCAACATTCAAATGCTGCCAATGCCAACATTAATTCAGCTTGGGTTGAAAAAAAAAAAAAAAAAAAAAACTAGCTTATATGGATAGTTCACCCAAAAATGAAAATTAACCCATGATTTACCCACCCTCAAGTCAACCTAGGTGTATGACATTCTTCTATCAGACGAATACAATCGGAGTTATATTAAAAAATGTCCTGGCTCTTCCAAGCTGTATAATGGGAGTGAATGGCTGTTTCTGTTTTGAAGTCCATAAAAGTGCATCTATCCATCATAAAAGTGAGGCTAATTTTCATTTTTGGTTGAACTATCCATATATAAGTGCGTTTCCCTTTAACTGTTAAGTGTTCTATTAAGAGCTCTGTTATGCATTGCAATTAAGTCCTTGGTAAGTAACCATTTCACCCAAAACAATTTAATTTAAATAATTTACTGAACTCAAACATTTTTGTGCTGTGGAGCAGAATTTCATAACACTGGGTAAAAAGCGGCGCTAATCCCACTTCTAAATTAAGTGTATAACATTTCTCTACCCGCAGTTAAAAGCTGGGTTTAGAACATCTGTAACCCGGGGTTAAGTGTCAAGTCAAGTCAAGTCATCTTCATTTATATAGCGCTTTTAACAACGTAGATTGTTTCAAAGCAGCTTTACAGAGATAAGCGGATAATTTAAGGTAACAGATATTGTTTTGGCTTTATAGCAGAGTTAAGTTATTTTCCATCTAAAGTTAGTTTTGATTGATTTGCTTCCGTCGCAACGATAATTTGTTATTAAATTAGGGGCCGCTAAGACGACACCATTCCCTCTACACAGACTTTAAACGCGGACCTGTGAGAAACGCTGATGATCACATGCGCATTTAGAATGGGTTCTATAGTTATGTGCATTTGAAAATATGCAGGTTTGGAATTCCCTACAAGCCAAGCCTAAACAAAGTACTTGTCTTTCCTTATAAATTTTGATAAAGAATTTTATTTTATTTTGTTGCTTTGGGGTAGGAACGCGAAACGAATTTCCTGTTTGTGTTCCAAAGTGCTGTTTGAAAATCCCTTATATGTCATTCCCGAGAAGCGTTCGGTGTGCAACCCCTTTTAATTATCTCCATCAAATATTGTAATGCATCTGTGTAGTTGTAGTAAAGGTTAAAATGGTTTAAAAGTTAGTTTTAGTAAAACACAATGTTTTACCAGAAAACATTGTGAAATGCTTTGTATAAACTCTTAGGTAGCCTAAGGGTGACAGTTAAAGGTTGTATCAGCGATTCCAGGCCCAAACATAAATGATCACATTCATCTAATCTTTCCTAACGATCCGCTAGCTGCCCGCCCCATAAGCATGCCGTCAAAAACCGTTTGCGCTGCACGCGAAAACCTCACAACACCCACCCCTGTCGTTGATTGGTTGGAACACTATTTATTTTGGTTTTGAGTGGTGTGGAAACCAGTTGTTTTTGTGTGCAGATTTCAGAGCCTAGGCTGCCTACAGAGACGTGTTTTTTTGGCGGCATGCTTATGGGGCGGGCAGCTAGCGGATCGTTAGGAAAGATTAGATGAATGTGATCATTTATGTTTGGGCCTGAAATCGCTGATACAACCTTTAAGAGTTTTTTTGCAATTCTGTACATGTAAAGGCCTTCTGGTTTAAAATGCATTTTCTCCCCTAAAATAAAGCTGCAGATGCAGATGCAGACGCAAAGCATACAATTACTGCACGAGACATTTCACACATCTAAAAATGTACAGATAATTTGTCACTGTTGCATAAAAACGTCTGACCCTGTGAGCACTCCCCTAAATGTCAGTGATAATTGCTCTCCCTAAAACCCCCCTGTGACACGAGCAGAGCACTGAGGTAATTTCAGGCTCCAGGCAGCCTCTGCACACTTAGAGAAACACAGCGGACGAGAAAGAACACTTAAGTCAGAGTTTATTTCAGAGTGCATTTCCCAGAAATGTTGCAACTGATGCCATGTAGATGAAAAAGATGAAGAAGATGAAACCGTAAGATACACACTGAATGAATTGCCTATGAGCTTCACAACTGTTCAAATGTGAGGGTTGTAGTACACTGGACTGATAATGACATTTCTGAACATTCTGAATAGATCAAATATGAGCAGTTTTGTTAAGTTTTATGCTGTACAGAAAAAGAAAGTGTGAGGCTCCCTTTCAAGTGGAACTCAATGCTGCATCATAACATTGACACTATGTTGGAATCAGAAATGGCATAGACACGTGCTTCGTACACCGACTCATGTGGAGGCGCTGATTCCAATTCTGAGTCCATAAATTGATGCCAAAAAAGCGCCTTGGCAGCTTCTTTGTCTTTAGAAGCCATATGTTTAATGAGTGTGTGTCTGCAGTCCTCCATTTAATCAGTCAGGAGTTAGTCTGTACAATGGCAGGGTTGAGTAATAGGAAATGTGTGACACCATGCCTCCGCTTTATCACGGTGGATGATTCACACCAGTTCTGCGTGATGTGTATGAGGGAAGCATACGAGTTCAGCTTTCGACGGGGCTAACTGTAAGCATTTCGATCGCTTTACCTGCTGCAAACCCTGATCTTGCTTGCCCCTTTTCTTGAGGGAAGAGGGTCGAGCCTATGCACCCCATTGCCTTGGGTCCCGCTACTGTTGATGCAGCGCGGTGACTCTGGTCATGGGCATCGCGGGTTGAGATGGTATAGGTGGCAAGTGGTCATGCTCTCTAAATTGGATGACTGCTTCCTCACATCAACATGAGTTCAGCCTCCTCGCCGTCATTTTGCGTTCTTTCCAGATCTCCACACTAAGGTGTCGAGATCGTGGAAGAATTCATACTCTGCTCATGGTCATACACAAGCATCATCAACATACTCTATGGTAATCGGTATGCGCAATCAGGGGTATGGGGGGATGCCCAAGGTAAAGAAGACGCTCACGGGCTAAATCTCCCCTTCATCAGTGCCGTCGTGGAGAAAACCTACTTTGCTCACTAAGGACCAGATTTATAAAACAGGGCAAATTAGCGTGAGAGCGCAAGTAAAAAAAAAAAAGCGCAGAAGGAAAGTTCTGCAAGTGATCTACTGACGACGTGCAATTTAAAGAACACAGACGAAGCCGGATCATTTCCATAATGACCAACACAATTTACCAAGAGCAGTGCAAACTAGCGTCTGGTTTAAGACATGCTTTTTTGTGTGGTAAATAATATCGCAAATACCAGTAAGTTGACTAGCGCAAATCTTAGTAAATCACCTTACATGATTAATTTAAGTGATTAATAAATGCCATAAATTTTGTATCTAAATTTTCTGTGAAAAATTAGCACTGAAAAGGCATGGACAGGGTTATTTTTGCAGCTGACATTATTGCAATATGCAATATATTCGAACAAAGACCTCAAAACGGTACAGATAGAAGGCTGTTCTAATGTTATGTCATCTTACCTGAGTGTTCCTTGGCAAATATTTCAATATTAATATGAGCGGAGTGGGATAAAGAATGTGTTTAGCAGGATTGATATTCAAAACGGTAAGCACACACTGCTTTGTTTTTTACGGTTTGTGTATCTGCAGCCTGCAGTGTCGGTTTCCCTTTTTGAATGACGAATATAGATTAAAATATCTGCAGAAATAGACAGTTGTCTCATTTACAGGCAGGTGCAGAACACGCATTCTAGCTGACAGTCTGCTGTAGTTCTCTCTCAAGTGCAGCTTTTTTCCCCCGACTCAGGCGACGCGAGGCGACAACACATTCTTTGGCAAAACAGGGGAGAAAGGCAGATTTAAAAGGTCTAATATTTTCATTACATTCACAAGCACTGCAGTCTCTGGACAAATGGTGTGTCAGTTTAACAGAAAGAATAAAGGCATAATTACTTTTTTGGCCGTTGTTCTTTGAATTGTCAGTCTACATCCTTGTCTTCTGTGTATCAGAATAATCCATCGTGTCATCGTGTTCATGATCAGTCACAACAGCTGTATCAGTGTCCTTATTTGCACATATATATAATTTGAAGAAAACTTGATCAAATATGTGCATATACACGGAGCTGGTTCATGTTTAGAGCACTAGAAGAATATATGAAATATGTCCATAAAAACTTGAAACACGCTTGCTTTAGTCCGTATATGAACAAAATGATCCGCGTTGCGAGCGTTGTTGAACTCATGGCAGCATTCAGGGCAGAAACCACTCTCATGTGTGCGCTGCTGTTGAATTCTCCACTGTAATGCGATCTCATGTGTAATACAGCGCAGTAATTGAATTGAACGAGCTCTTTCTCATGAATATATGCAGAGAGTCGCTCGGGGCCAGTTGAAGTAGAATCGTGCCCGCAGCTAGTCACACACACTGAAGGGGTGCTTCTACCTCAAATTCCGCGACATTGCTTCGACTTTGCTTTTCAACCCAGTAGAACGAAATTGCTTGAAAAAAGCAAAAATAACCAGTTCTCTTACGAGAGGTTCTCTCGTATTGCGTAAGTTGCTATATTCGTCTTGGAACATGGGTGAATCTGAACGATCCGTGTTCCTCAACGCCCCGCTCTCCCCCACCGACCTCTTCGGCCCAGCGGTAAGCGGGATTGTGGATCATTTTTCGGAGGTACAGAAGGCATCGCAGGCCATGAATCTCTTCCTGCCCCGCCGTTCGAGCTCAGCTGCAGGTCGCTCTCAAGCCCAGCCTCCTGCACGTAGCTCTACACAGCGCTCGTCTCAGCCTCCGTCTTCGCAGCGACGACAGGGCGGCCACCCTAGATCGCGCTCAGCCAACCGCCACAGACCGCCTCCCCCCCGGGGACCCCGGCCCAAGATCGTGCTGAAGCCTGAGCCCGCGAAGTCCTCCTAGCAGCCACAAGGAGGAAAAGATGGTCAAGTCCTGCCGCGGCCGGACCGCCATCAAAACACCCAGCTCTGTTAGTCCCCTTAGAAAAGGCTACTGCAGTAGCGTACACCGCAGCCAATGAGTCAGTTACACAACTCGCTTGCCTGCACACAAACGCCGTTCTCACGGCGACCCAGATAAATCTCAAAAAGAGTATAATGTCTGGTTATCCGGCTCACGGCGATGGTGTTATGAGTGTAGAAAACGTGCCCACGTCCCGGTGCTCACCCCTACACACAAGCATGATCTCCCCTGTGTCTCTCACAGAGCTCACTCACATAAAGCGGGCATGCGCCGCTCGAGTGTTAAGCATAGGAAATGTGCCCACTATTCAGTGCCCACACCTACCCACTGCCCGCTCTGTTACACGGTTATCCCAGGGGTCAGATCCTTTAAAGCTCCCAAACATTGGCCGTGTTGTGAACGTAAGCCCTATGCCCGCTCACGAGCGCTCACACTTACTGATAAACACATTACCCCCGACGGCGATCTCGCGTCACGGGTTTCTCGCCACAAAATGTTCTCCGTCCAAAGCGACAGAGTCATTGAGTGGTGTCCAGCCAGTCACTGCTATCAGCGAGCCTCCGTATTCGAGCATCGACAGCGCGCGTGCCGCGCCAATGCCTCTGATAGAGGTTCCCTATCCTGCGCAGCGCGGCGATCAGAACCCAGAGGCCATTCTACCCCTAGCTATGCATGTGAAAGCATGGGAAGCGATCCCAGGCGTGTCAGAATGGGTGCTGAATACTATAAAGCAGGGCTATTCGCTACAGTTTGCTCGCCGTCCCCCGTGCTTTCGAGCACGGACCGAGACGAGAGTGAATACAGAATTAGCTCACCTACTTCATGCAGAAATAGCAAAGCTGCTGTGCAAGGGGGCGATAGAACAGGTGCATCCTTCTCTGAGCGAGACAGGCTTTTACAGCCAGCAGTGCTCCAGCTGGGCTTACTGCGCATGCGCCCACTACAACGCTGGCTGAAAGCGTGAGTGCCTCACTGAGCCTGGACTGCCAGCGGCTCGCGAATCAGTCTGAATCAGGGCTGCGTTTCAGCCCTGCAGCCCTGGTTGGCGGCCGAATGGTACCAGTTGGGAGTGACAATGGGAGTCATCTCGCACCGGAAAATGATCTCGACAGACGCCTCCAACCTAGGTTGGGGGGCTCTTTTCGAGGGCAGACCGGTCTATGGCCTCTGGTCAGACCGGGAGAAATGCCTTCACATAAACTGTCTAGAGATGATGGCGGTCGAGAATGCGTTGAAGCACCTCCCATACCTGCGAGACCACCATGTACTAGTCCACACGGACAATATGTCAGTGGTGTCCTACGTGAACCGTCAGGGAGGTGCTAGATCCAAAATTCTCTGCGCCCTGGCGGGACGCCTCCTCGTTTGGTCTCAGCACTCACTGTGCTAGCTGAGAGCTGCGCACGTGCCCGGTCACCTAAACGATGGTCCAAACAGACTGTCCAGAGACAATGTTCCCTCGGGGGAAAGGTCTTTGCATCCCCAGACAGTCCAGTTACTGTGGCGCCTTTTCGGCAAAGGGAAAGTTGACCTCTTTCTCATCCAGAGTGCTGGTCTCTGCATGCATGGATAATCAACGGATACCGGTTGACTTGCCAAAAGGGGTTGTGAACACGATCACACAGTCTAGAGCTCCCTCTACGAGATGGCTCTACGCGTCTAAATGGTCTGTGTATAATAAATGGTGCACCGTCAAAAATTTAGACCCACAAACTTGTGGGGTTTCGTGGGTGCTTTGCTTCCTTCAAGAGCTGCTGGACATGGGCAGGTCCCCCTCCACGCTCAAAGTGTATGTTGCGGCCATTGCAGCGCTCGCTGACTCGATGCACAGCCGCGCAATAGGAAGGAACGAGTTCATCATCCGCTTCCTCAGAGGAGCCAGGAGGATGAATCCCCCGCAGCCCCCATCGGTTCCTATTTGGGATCTTTCTCTGGTCCTGGAGGCCCTGAAAGCTCATCCCTTCGAACCTATAGAAACTGTGGATCTGAAAAACCTCACGCTCAAAACCGTTTTTCTGATAGCCCTGTCATCAGTCAAACGCGTGGGTGACTTACACGCGTTATCAGTTAACGCCGTGTCTCTCGAGTTCGGACCTAATGACTCTAAAGTCATTCTCAAACCGAGGCATGGTTATGTCCCCAAAGTGATTGGCACTCCTTTCAGAGCGCAGGTCATTTCTCCCAGCCTTGCCAGCATCCGGCAGCGAGGTCGATAGTAACCTCCTCTGCCCTGTCAGAGCACTGAGAAATTACATCACGCGCTCCGCCGCTGTCAGGCGCTCGGAGCAGCTTTTCGTTTCGTTTGGAGGGTGCACCAAGGGTCTCGCTGCCTCGAAACACAGTCTGTCCAGATGGATAGTGGACGCTATTGCGGCAGCTTATGCGTCTAAAAACCTGCAGTGCCCTTTGGGCATCAGGGCTCATTCCACCAGAGGCATGGCCTCATCGTGGGCTTGGTCCAGCGGGATTTCTATTCATGACATTTGTACGGCAGCAGGCTGGGCCTCCCCCTCTACATTTGTTAGGTTTTACAACCTGGAAGTCCCCGCCTTGCAGGCTAAACTTCTATCAGTCTAAGTCGTGTGTATGCCCTGCCCAGATTAATCGTGCATGGGCTACTCTTACTTGATTTAGCTCTCCTGGTTGAGCTGCACTATAAAAGGTCATGTCAAGTTCAGTACAGACCGGCTGAGCCGCTCTGCACCCCCTACTGTGTGCTTATGAACATGTGCTGGCCCACTCTGTTGGCCACCTGATTCCCACTTATCTGTGTTCCCCGGGCTTCCCCTGGGACACATGTAGTGGATGCTAGGCGCGCACGGCGTTGACAAGGGGTTCCCGTAGCATAAGCAATTTACGCAATACGAGAGAACCTCTCGTAAGAGAACGTACTCGGTTACCTAATGTAACCTCGGTTCTCTCTAGAAGAGGGGACGAGTATTGCGTAATCCGCCGTGCTCGCGCCACGAGCTCATTTCGCTTCAGTCGACGAAAACCAGGGTAGCAGCCCCCGAGCCCTTCCTTATATACGCTAAGCCACTCCCATTTTGGCAGGCTGTGACGCGTGAGGGCGCAACGTCACACCAGGCTCAGTGGTAGGCTGCTGCAGTTGCCGCAGAGCAGCCAATGAGCGCGCTAGATAGCCTGCTCTAGGTCTGCTTGCTGCTGCACTGCGTTGACAATCAATAAAAAATTAAGGATAATTTTTTGGCTTCATATCTCGAGAAAAGATGACTTTACCCATAGCGTAAGCAACTTACGCAATACCGAGGTTACATTAGGTAACCGAGTACGTTTCCATTCATTGTTAAAATTTATGAGTGCTTTTAGTGTTTTCAGTGAAGTGCAGCCTGTACATACAGTGAGGAAAATAAGTATTTGAACACCCTGCTATTTTGCAAGTTCTCCCACTTGGAAATCATGGAGGGGTCTGAAATTGTCATCGTAGGTGCATGTCCACTGTGAGAGACATAATCTAAAAATATCTGCCTTTAAAATGTCCACCTCCACTCCATTTATTATCCTAAATTAGGTGCACCTGTTTGAGGTCGTTAGCTGCATAAAGACACCTGTCCACCCCATACAATCAGTAAGAATCCAACTACTAACATGGCCAAGACCAAAGAGCTGTCCAAATAGAGACAAAATTGTACACCTCCACAAGGCTGGAAAGGGCTACGGGGAAATTGCCAAGCAGCTTGGTGAAAAAAGGTCCACTGTTGGAGCAATCATTAGAAAATGGAAGAAGCTAAACATGACTGTCAATCTCCCTCGGACTGGGGCTCCATGCAAGATCTCACCTCGTGGGGTCTCAATGATCCTAAGAAAGGTGAGAAATCAGCCCAGAACTACACGGGAGGAGCTGGTCAATGACCTGAAAAGAGCTGGGACCACCGTTTCCAAGGTTACTGTTGGTAATACACTAAGACGTCATGGTTTGAAATCATGCATGGCACGGAAGGTTCCCCTGCTTAAACCAGCACATGTCAAGGCCCGTCTTAAGTTTGCCAATGACCATTTGGATGATCCAGAGGAGTCACGGGAGAAAGTCATGTGGTCAGATGAGACCAAAATAGAACTTTTTGGTCATAATTCCACTAAACGTGTTTGGAGGAAGAAGAATGATGAGTACCATCCCAAGAACACCATCCCTACTGTGAAGCATGGGGGTGGTAGCATCATGCTTTGGGGGTATTTTTCTGCACATGGGACAGGGCGACTGCACTGTATTAAGGAGAGGATGACCAGGGCCATGTATTGCGAGATTTTGGGGAACAACCTCCTTCCCTCAGTTAGAACACTGAAGATGGGTCGAGGCTGGGTCTTCCAACATGACAATGACCCGAAGCACACAGCCAGGATAACCAAGGAGTGGCTCTGTAAGAAGCATATCAAGGTTCTGGCGTGGCCTAGCCAGTCTCCAGACCTAAACCAAATAGAGAATCTTTGGAGGGAGCTCAAACTCTGTGTTTCTCAGCGACAGCCCAGAAACCTGACTGATCTAGAGAAGATCTGTGTGGAGGAGTGGGCCAAAATCCCTCCTGCAGTGTGTGCAAACCTGGTGAAAAACTACAGGAAACATTTGACCTCTGTAATTGCAAACAAAGGCTACTGTACCAAATATTAACATTGATTTTCTCAGGTGTTCAAATACTTATTTGCAGCTGTATCATACAAATAAATAGTTAAAAAATAATAGATTGTGATTTCTGGATTTTTTTTTTTTTAGATTATGTCTCTCACAGTGGACATGCACCTACGATGACAATTTCAGACCCCTCCATGATTTCTAAGAGGGAGAACTTGCAAAATAGCAGGGTGTTCAAATACTTATTTTCCTCACTGTATCTGTTCGCGTCTCAAAAAATGTGTTTTGGGGTTTCATGACCCTTTAAGATAGGGACAGATTTTACTGTGCGAATACTGTGCGCATAATGTGGAAAACAGCTTGTAAACGATGTCACGTAGCATTACATTTACCTCAGGCAAGTCATTCAGTGTCCACAGCTTGTTAGTCCGCTAGAGAAATGACCTCTTTCGCTAAATATATGCCCTATATTAGCCTAAATATTCATTATAATTTACTTAACCTGTTAGTTATGTCATGATTATTTAATGTACGTTTAAAATATATGTCATGAAAATGACAGCCACAGTGTCAATAGCCCTATTCGAACGGGACTAGTTTTCCAAACGACGTTTGAGTTACAATTCTTATCAACCTACGTCTGTGATTTCATGTACGGATTCGGACGGGACTAACATCTCCGTGTTTATTACCGAGGTAGGAGTGTCTGTGTTTTACATGTGGGCATTGCAGAAGATCACGTGTTCAGAATGTGTGGATTGCATATGGTCATTTGAAATTAAGTACTTTTAAAATTAAGCACTTTGAAATATAAAGTAAAACGTCCTAACGTATTTAGTGTTTTGTAAACATTTTATAAAAATTGTAGTATAAAAAAACTAAACATAGATTTATCATCATGATTTTATAGAACTGGGTTCTTATAATAAACCCACCGGAATAAAAAGTTTTAACTTATATAATTTACATGTTATGTAATTAAGTGCAGAAATGAAAGTAATCTTACCTGAAACTGATATTACAGTAGCCAGTCTTAACAGTTTACGTGATTTGGCTCTTCTTGTTGATTTCATTTTTTTTTTTTTATTTCTTCGCAGCTGCAGTGTAGGCTACCGAACACATCTACATCCATTATCGGTGCGCAAAAAGCAGAAACTTGAATACCGGCGCGATAGCGAGAGATTGTATGGTAGTTCACGTTGACCAAAACACATAAGAAAAAGCGTTTTGGAAAAAAAAAATTCGGCAATCAATCACAGACATTCGCATTCGGACGGGATTAGATTTCTCTGAGGACCGCCGAGTTTGACGAAAAACAGTAGGTAATTTGCTCTGGAATTTTTACAGAGGTCGTGTGAGAAAAAGACAGACATGGCAGATTCGGACAGGATTAAAATCTCAAAGTACGTCTGTGAAACAGAAATTTCTCTAACGTCCCCCTGTGAAACTAGTCCCGTCCGAATAGGGCTAATGATTATATTTCAACAACGGATTGGATTAAAAACATGATCTACAAGAATGAGCGCAGCCTTAAAATTCATCAGGCTTAGATTAAATGCATGGTGCAGGAGAGCACAGCGTAACGCACAGAAGTTACTTCTGGTGAGACGCAGGAGGAGTCCGGCCCCCACAGTGCACAGTGCTCCAGGCAGAGTAGTTCAGCAGCGTTGGATCAAGTGGCCTGCGGCAAACCAGCACAAAGTATGGTGCCAGTTCGATGAGGATGCAGCAAGTATCATCACCGCTACAGCAAAGGGAGATGCAGATAAGCAGCTTCAGACAGTGACCAACATCATTGTCAGTTTTGCGACAGAGAGGTTTGGTGTTGAAGAGTGCAAAACCAGCAGACCAAACCATAAACTGAAGAGCAGACAAAATCCACCAGCTGTGGCAAGAGCTTCGAGCTTTGGCAAGACAGTTCAAGGCAGCAACTGAGGAGGAGAAACCACCACACACAGAGCTCCATAACAGCATTATGAGCTCTGGACGTTTGACTTGTTCCAAGGAGGAAGTAGACCGGTACCTGCACAACACCCTAAGTGCTTTCACTTCTTGCTCAGCTACTGTTCGGATGCTCTTGCTTACTGCTCCACGCTTTGCTCTATTGCTTTTATATTTTTATATTTTATCTACTTTTATCTCCTAATTTTAACTTCAGCAAATCAGGACAGTGCTCAAACGACAAAGCTTGGATTACTACAAAAAAGCAGAATTCTTTTATCCAACCAGCCTCCCACTGAAAGTCATCAGCTTACATTCCGGGGAAGGAAAACACAACTGCCTACATTCAAAAGGATAAGAGAGAAAATGCCTTTTCTGGTTCAAGAATCTACTAGCACAAACCAAAAAGGATTGCAGTTCTTGAAACTAGTGGGACTACCAAACCAGACGGAACACACAGCAGAGCTTCATCATGCACACCCTCAGCATACAGCTGGAGAGTCCCATGAATCTAGTGCTCCTCGACAGGCCATACTGAGTGTAGAGAAATAAGCCGTAATAAGCCGACAACATCAGATTGTCACGAGCATCATATATTGCCGCAGTAGCATCCTCTACCCCAGAAACGGCTACGACAAGGATTGCAAACACTGGTTTCCTACCACTGCCTATACATCTTGAGAACAGATTTGAAGTTTTAATGAATGTGGGTGAGGAATCCCCAAACATGGTGAATGTGATTGAACAAAGATCGAATCAGCCAGTAGCTAACACTGATGCTAACTGGTGCTCAAGGTCAAGCAGGCAGCAGGCACTCAGCTCAGAGTGCAGCCTGAGCCCAGGACTCTGATAGTGGGTGATTCCATAATCAGAAACATTAGTAGCAGGACTACAACTATGTGCTGCCTTCCACAAGCAACAGTTGCTGATGTAAACAGGGAACTTCAGAACATTCTGATGAAACATCAGACTGCAAATTGACTTATCATTCATGTGGGGAAGAATAATATTCATAAAGAGCAGTCAGAACTCCTTAAGAAGAATTTCAATTAACTTTTTAAAACACGTAGAAGACTGAAAGTTCAGACGTTCATCAGTGGACCACTCCCAGCAAGAGGAACAAACAGGTTTTCACAGTTGCTTGGGGTTAATACATGGCTGCAAAAAACCTGTAACATAAAAGGAGTGAACTTCATTGACAACTTCAATCTTTTCTGGAGTCAGAGACAACTGTTTCAACAAGGATGGCCACCACCCAAACAAACTTGGTTCAAGAGTGCTAAAGGACAATATCTTCTTCTCCCTCCATTATCATTCTGCAGTTTGTGCCAATCCACTCAACCTGAATGGCACACACACCTGGACAGAATATGAATGACCACAGGACTTCACTTCAGCACCTGAATGGACATGCGGTTGACAAATCACACAAGGACAATGGTAATACCACGCAGCCAAAACAACCTCTGCTCACAATCTCAGCTGAGCCCTGCCCACAGAGCTCACCACAGACAGACTGTGACATATTAGAACTGCTCCAAGATTCAGCACCCAAGGATGACTTCCTGGAAAACAGCAGGGAAGCCAGGACAACATATCACAGCCTCCGGTAACACCAAAGCAACAGCCCCTCTCACCAGACACGTTATCCCTCTCTCCAGCATCTCCACTGTGCTTCTCAGAGAAAATAGAAAAATTGGTGTATGCTGGAACCAAACTATCCCACTTTTTTGCTGCGAGCACCCAGATATCAACCAAAAAACGCCAGGCCCTGCAACCACCAAAGCCTGCAGGCCCAGCTCATCCTCCCCATTCTCCTGTGAGAGCTCTTCGGCCTCTGCCACAATGCCAGGGCCCACACCCTCCTCCATCGGCTCTAGTTGAACCAAAAACAACTGATACCAGCTCTCAGTGCTCTTTATGCCTGTATCTTTCTCTGTTTCTGTTCTATTACATGATAGAAAGTCTAAGGCCTTCTCAAGCCGTATAGCAAACCCAAATAATCTGGTGCCTATTACACGTCAAACTAAGATTGCTGTGGGGACAAAAAGTAAGACTGTTAAGTTAGCACTTTTAAACATCCGCTCACTTAAAAATAAATCACTTCTAGTCAACGACTTAATAACCACATGCTAGAAGACAGATGCAGTGCAACAGTCCTCAATGAAACAGCCCCTCCTAACTTTACTTTTATGAGTGTCTGCAGAGCGGGTAGGAGAGGTGGGGGTGTAGCTGCTCTTTTTAAAGATGTCTATCAATGTAAGCAAATATCATTTGGGAATTACCCATCTTTCGAATATCTATTGTATTCAAAGGTGCTCCACGCATTCTACTTATCATTATTCACAGGCCTCCAAAATACTCTTCAACCTTTGATGAGGACTTTACAGAACTGTTTATTATCAACAATTACCTCAGAGTTTGACTGTTTTGCCATTGCTGGAGATTTTAACATTCACATAAATAATGCAGGAACCAATATGGCAAAAGAAATCAAAACTGTTTTAAAATCTTTTAATCGGGCTCAGCATGTACATGGCCCCACACACAATTGTGGACACACTCTAGATTTACTTATCAGTAAGGGTCTAAACATTCCATCGATTGTTATTAAGGATTTAGCACTGTCTGATCATTTCTGTATTTTCTTTGATATATTGATCACTCCTGCCAT
Source organism: Vimba vimba (assembly GCA_022828995.1). Taxonomy (NCBI): domain Eukaryota; kingdom Metazoa; phylum Chordata; class Actinopteri; order Cypriniformes; family Leuciscidae; genus Vimba; species Vimba vimba. Next base: position 33,485,477 of record CM040823.1, read on the forward strand.
CTGTGTCTGTCAAAAAGAGATGCTTAAGCGTGCAGGGCAACCACCCATAATAGCATTACAATAATCTAGCCTTGATGTCATGAACGCATGAACTAATTGTTCCGCATTTGTCAATGAGAGCATATGACGTAATTTAGATATATTTTTAAGATGGAAAAATGCGGTTTTACAGATACTAGACACGTGACTTTCAAATGAAAGATTGGTATCAAAGAGCACACCCAGGTTCCTAAACGACGACGAAGACTTGACAGAGCAGCCATCAGACAGACAGTGTTAGACAGTATTGTAGGTTATTACGTGAGGATGTTTTTTGTCCAATAATTAGAATCTCTGTTTTTTCAGAATTAAATAGTAGGAAATTACTTGTCATACAATTTTTTATATCAGCTATGCATTCTGTTGCACACAGTTTCGTCAGGGCGTGAAGAAATATAGAGCTGCATATCATCAGTATAACAGTGAAAACTAATTCCATGCTTCCTAATGATATCTCCCAAGGGTAGCATGTACAGAGTGAACAGCAACGGTGCTAGTACTGAGCCTTGTGGTACACCATACTGAACTTGTGATCGATAAGACATCTCTTCATTTACTGCTACAAACTGATAACAGTCAGATATGTATGATTTAAACCATGCTAATGCATTTCCACTAATGCCAACAGAATTTTCGAGTCTATTTAAAAGAATGTTGTGGTCAATAATATCACATGCAGCACTAAGATCGAGTAACACTAATAGAGAGATACAACCACGATCGGATAAGGGCAAATCATTTGTGACTCTAATGAGAGCTGTCTCAGTACTATGGTACGGTCTAAATCCTGACTGAAAATCCTCGCAGATATCATTTCTTTCTAAAAAGGAACATAGTTGTGAGGATACTGCCTTTTCTAGTATCTTTGACAGAAAAGGTAGATTCAAGATCGGCCTGTAATTGACTAATTCTGTAGGATCAAGTTGCGTTTTTTAACAAGCGGTTTAATCATAGCCAGCTTAAAAGTTTTTGGTACGTACCCTAATGACAAAGATGAAAAGTCACAAAAATGTCTCTATTTGTACAAATTGCTGCACATCCATTTAACATACCTGCAACATTTATCAAGTTAATGGATAATTGTGCATGCATGTGTTAATCATTTTGACACTAAATTCATCCCATTGGAAAAGGCTCTCTGCCAATCAGATTCGAGAACCAGAACAAACTATATTATTTGACTTTACTTGAGATTATTTATTATTTACACTTTATTATTACAATTTCTCAAGAAATTCATATGTACAGTTATATTTTCTTTCCTACAGCACTTGTTTCATGCATTGAATCATGAACCTTAGATTACAATGAGTATTGTAAATTGACTGGTCTGTTATGTATTATTTAATCATTGCTATGACTTAAGTGCTACTAAATTGTTAATTAATAGTTTTTCCCTAAAGTTGCAATGTTATGAAATCAGTGACATATCTTTTCTTCTGTATTGTGAAGAAGTGAAACGGATTATCGTAAAAGTAAAAAATGTTGGTTGGGGAATGGTAAGTAAGGGGCGGGTTTTAACCAGATTAAATGATGGGAGTAGTCCGGAATACATTACCAGATCAAAGTCTGTCATTTCACCAGAAGAGTGAAAAAAATAATGAAACGCATACAAGAATGAATCATTCACAATAAGATCAATAACATTACAAAATAGTGAATTTTTATTTCATGTCGACTTAAATAGTGTTTATTCTGTGTAATTTGTCTGGTGATGGATGTTGGTTGGGGATAGAGTCCAGGTGGTCACAGCAGTTCATACTCTGCCTTGCTCTCTACTGGAGACTGACAGTCACCCTGACAGCACAGACTTTTGACAGATGTATGACAGCAGATGCGCTCTCCACTTTCATCCGCAGAGAGAACTGCACTGACCTCAAATCAGATATTAAATATTAATATGATCCCTGATGTGTCCTTCTGTCTACAGCACACAGAGCGAGCAGATGTCACCCAAATATTGGTAAGAGGAGAGAGAAGTTGAAAAAAGTTGAAGATTCAGTGAATATAATAATATATTATTGAAAAGTGGTTCTCTCTTCGAGAATAAGACACAGTTACCGTATTCAGTTTGCTGTGGTTTTCAATCAAAGCCTCTGAAATCTGATGGAAATTTGATGAAAAGATGAAACAAGCAAGAGATGGGTACTGTGTGTTTGAAATAGCATACTATCACACTACTCTCACTGTTGCATTCCCCAAAATGTGCAGTATAAAAGGGAGCACACTGCATAGACTACTGCATTGCCCAATATAATGTTATCAACTTGACTTTTATGTTTCCAGTTTGATGAATGTACTAAAAGAAATAACATCTGTGTTTTTAACATATATATATTTATATATAAAAAATAAATAAATAGATGCACTGATTATGGACTAAATTGTAACCATGGATTATGATTATTTTATGGCATAGCAGCACAAGTATAGCAGCAATACTGGTAAAAGTATTGTCGCTAAAAGTAAAGCGTAAAGTAAAGTAAAGTAAAGTAAAGTAAAGTAAAGTAAAGTAAAGTAAAGTAAAAGTATAGTCGCTAGTAAAGGCTTTGTGTCTGTGTGTGTTCTTGTAGTGCCATCAGACAATCAGAACCATCATGATATATGATGATGTAATTGATCACATGGCATTGGCACCTCAGGCAATTGGTTCAATTGTTTTCCAGATCTATCCATCCATCCATCCATCCATCCATCCATCCATCCATCAAAGGCTGCTGGTAGCCCTGTAAAAAATGTAAGACATACGATGTCACCATCCTTCCTGCACGTCACTTTGGACAGAAGTGGCTACTATATTTCCTATTAGTTATTTCACTTATGATGTTTCGTATCACTCTAAATGAACAGTGTGCTTAATGGATATATTTGTTTTACCTCCAGTTGCCTTCACCAGTTTGTTTTGGTTCTAGATTAATTCTGAAAGTGCATGTATGTAAATTTACCATTCTCAAAAGAGATTGTGTAGTTTACAGATAAGAGATTACATCAAGGGAATGAATTGCTATTTCAGAAATCATAAGTAAACAAAAACTATTGCATAACAGTCATTTAACTATCAAACCATGAGGTTCTTTTTCTATATGGCATATTTCAAAACCCTCATCAGCTGTATCTGATTAAATATAAATTTGTCCAGTCCTGTTTTAATGCTGATGCTGATTATGGTAAATTGTGTTTTGTTTTGTTTTGTTTTTTTGATCAGAGGTTACTCTTTTATTGTTTTATTTTGGTAAAAACATTTTTAATGTCTCTCAAGGTTCTTAAGGAAAAATATATAAGTTTTTGAAACAATGCAAAACAAGAGTACAGAGCTATAAAATGAATATGGATAGTTTTATAAGAATCAAACGATTAGTTCATATAAAAGGGATAGTTCAACAAAGTCATAATTTACTGTTGTTCTAATGTCGTATGCCCTTCTTTCTTTTATGGACCACAAAAGGATAATTATTTTTAAAATGTCCCGCTCACACTCGCCCATGTCTAATGGAAGTGAACAGCGACCAGCAACAAGAAGACGCAAAAGTGTCTCAGAATGATCTCATGCCACACATGCCGTATATTAAAAACCTGACCTTGGCCATTGGCCTTCAGTGAACGTCTATGCACATTCGTAAAGCTGCAGACTTTGATTTGAAAATCTGAGCACAATTTGAGACATTAAGAACTCTTGCCTATCCTATCACTAACTTTTTTTTCTGAAAATGTTAACAAAAGTCTCTATATTCTACCCATTTAATCTCATTGCTGTCTAGGAGAAAAAATATTAAATAGAACTCTGTTGAGATTTTTCTTTCCTGTATACAGATTGGAAAGGAACATGAAAGGAACATTTTTACTTTTTATTGGTATCTTTTTTTTTTCTTTCTAAAATGCACTTAAGGACACAAGGCAGGCTGCACTCCTCCACATAGAGAAAATTGTTTTCCTGCAGGTGACAAAATCATAGCGAGCTTTCAGGCTGTTCATCAGAGTGTTCCATCAAAGCATGATGACAAGCATTGTGTTACGGCTGCAAACACATATTCATTCTGTGTTTTAATACTTGCTGCATCATACTAAGACACAAATACATCATGACAGGCTGTCAACTACAATTAGAACACCTGTCTATGATCAGAGAAGTTGACATTCTTTAGAGAGAGAGAGAGAGAGAGAGAGAGAGAGAGAGAGAGAGAGAGAGAGAGAGAGAGAGAGAGAGAGAGAGACCAATTCACTGAGCTTGCACAGAAAACAGCAAGATAAATAAATAATTAAATAAATAAGCTAAATGCCCTGAACGTTTCACACAGACTTCTTTTTAGGTATCACTTTCCTAATCTTTTGTTTAACCACTTGTTGAATACATTTTCTATATTATATTAATGTTTTTAAGAAAAGAAATGCAGACAATAACAGCACACTCATCACTAACTAAAAAGGACACATATGTTGACATGATGTGTTAGAAGTTATGTCACTATAACATTAACATGCATAAAGACAAATGTGAGAGAGGTCAGGAGAGAAAGATTTGCAACACCAAATTATTTTGTAATGCATAACTATTTTACATATTTGTGAAATGATGGCTAATTTGCCTTAATTCGTATAATCTCCTTGTACATTTTTGTACGATCTGCTTACATCCCCCTGACGGTTAAGCCCAAAGTATACTTAAGTTCTCTTACGAGAGGTCTCTCGTACTGCGTTTGTAAAAACGCAATGGGGAAAAACTCTTTTCCACGAAATACTGAAGCCAAAAAATTATCCTATAATTTTGCATTGTTGTAAGGCGCGTTGCAGCAGCACACAGCCAAAGGCGAGGCGGCTCGCTCGCTCATTGGCTGCTCTGCAGCAACTGCATTAGCCTATCGAGCGAGGTCTGAGGTGACGTCAAACCAATGAGGTTCCCGCCGAAACGGGTGTGGCCTAGCCTTATAAAAGGAGCTCGAAAAGGCTGATTCACTGATTTTTCAACTCTTCAGTGAAGCTCTCGCATCGCTGGATCACGGAAGAAGCCGCGCCGTCTGAGAAAGCACTTCAGCGGGACGAGCCACTCAGAAGCTGCTGGCCCACGCCGCCTTCGACTGCCGTTCCAGCTGCGCTATCCGGCGCATATATCCTTTAAGCCTTCTTTCTGTTCTTTGTGTGTGTGTGTGTGTGTTCGCCCTGCGACACGCACTACTAAAAGAGCTAGCGTCTTTCTAAAGATGCCTTCATGCGGCTCGTGCCGAGCCCCACTCAGCGAGGGAGACCGCCATGTCATCTGCGTCTCCTGCCTGGGTGAAGATCATGCAGCGCTCGCGCTCGCCGACGGCGGCTGCCCTCACTGCGAGATATTGCCTATGGTGACTCTTAGGACTCGCCTGGCATTTTTCTCCGAGCCTGCACCTCCCGCTACACTGCAGCGCCGTAAAAAGCGTAGCTCTCAGCGGGCCCCTGAGTCTTCTCCAGCCCGACCAAGCTCTCCGGTTCGCCCGCCTGCTTCTCCGGCTTCGCCCGAATCACTTCCCGATGCACATCCCGATGCACGCCGCTTCATTCGAGGAAGATGATGCTAAAGCCGCGTCGGGGGAGGATGACACGTGTTCTCTGCTAGCCTCGGGCAGCGAGGATTGGACGAGCTCTGAGGATCTCGCGCCTCCTGCTCGTAAACCTGGCAAGAGAGCTAACATCGAGAGGGAACTGATGCGTGTACTCACGTTGGCCGCGGCGAGCCTCGGCTGAGAGGGGGCTGCTCCGGAACTCCCTTCTCATACCCGGCTGGATGGTTGCTTCCTTCCTGGTGAGCGCTCTTCGCCTGAGTCCATGCCCGCTCCATTTCTTCCTGAGCTTCATGAAGAAGTTGCGAAAGCTTGGGGCGCTCCCCTCTTAGCACGAACCCGTTCGTCTGTGTCACCAGCATTCTCCACTCTGGACGATGCTAAAAACAGGGGCTACCACTCACTTCCGCCGGTGGAACAGGCGATAGCAACCCATCTTTCCCCGCCCTCTGCTGGACGGCGGACGAAACCGGTATTGCCATCAAAAGCCTGCCGCACGACGTCAACACTGCTCGCGCAAATTTTCTCCGCCGCTGGGCAGGCTGCGTCTGTACTACATACGATGGCCACGCTGCAGATATTTCAGGGTGATCTCCTCCGTAAGTTGGACGAGATGGGACCTGACGCTATCTGCCTCACGGACCTGCGTAGCACTTCGGACCTCACCCTTCGCGCTACTAAGTCTGCTGCACAGGCCATTGGACGGTGCATGGCTTCCGCATTGGACATCTTTGGCTGACGCTCTCGGAGATGTCTGAGTCTGAGCGCACCGCGTTCCTCGATGCCCCGCTATCTTCTGCCGGCCTCTTTGGATCCTCCGTCAACGAGTTTGTGGAGAGATTCGCCGAGGCTCAGAAAGCGTCTCAAGCCTTCAAGCACTTCCTCCCGAAGCGCTCCGGCTCTGTGTCGGGTCGTGCTAAACCGACCGCTCGGAGCTCTCAGCCACAGCGACCGCCTCCCACTGCTTCATCGCAACGACGGCAGGATCGCAGCTCGAGACCCCGCTCTCGCTCTCCGCGTGGACCGCGGCAGAAGGTCACGGTGAAACCGGAAGCCCCGAAGACATCCTAGCATGCCTAGGAAAGCGCCGGTGTTTGAGTCCCGCTGCGGTCGTACTCTCACCAAAGCGCACCGCTGTTTCAGTTCCAGGAACTGCGACTGTCTCAGCGTATTCTGCAATGCGCAAGCCCGTACAGCTGCCCGCTTGCCTGCACACAAAAGCCATTTTTACGGCTACCCAGATAAATCCTGTAAAGAGTGTATTTTCTGGTGTCCCGGCCACGGCCGGTGGTGCTATAAATGTAGAGCCGATGCCCACTTCACAGTGCCCATCCCTACACACAAGCACAGCCCTTCACACAGGGCTCGCGCTCTTAAGCTCGACCCAGGTCGAACGCGCACCAAACATAGCAAATATAGGACACTGCCCAGTGCCCACAAACACTATGTTATGCATGTCGCACGGTTTCTGTAAAAACGAAACCTGTGTGCGCTCACTCTGTTCAGACAGACAGCGCGCTTGTTACGTCCCTAAAATGGCCCAGGGCATGATAAGGGAACACAACATAAAATAATTTAATCCCCGGATTAATCGGCCGGATAATGTTTCTACGGTGCTGGTGCAAAAGGACACAAAGACAAAAAAATAAGGTTCAAATCATGAAAAATACATGTATTTATTCATAGCACCCACGTGCACAAATGAGAGAGAGACAAATACCGTACCCAGGGAGTAGGAACTTGAGCGGGGCTAAATTAAAGAAATAAACAAAACAAAACCCACAATAACTACTTTCCCGTCCCCACTAAACTACTACCACAAGAAAAGAAAACAAAACAAAATCAACGGCGCTCAGCACGCCCTACTTAATCTACACTACATAAAACAAAAACATACAATATAGCACCCGCTCCTTACCCGATGTACTAACACGGATTTCCCCTAGGTGTTGCATGAATGGAAGTCACGTGACATACTTTCCTATTCACTACTCCCTGGCCGGTTACAAAGCAATATACAAAAAGAAACGTAAGGACTCAAGTCCAACATAAACCAAAAATAACAATACTGCGAAAAAAATTAACAGTTAATCCAAAAATATAAACAGTGAATAACAAACAAAAGAAAACAAGGCACGCCACGCGTGAACCCAAAACGAAAACCAAACAAAGCTTCTCTCTCCCCCACTTCCAGTCTACGTCACTCTTTTATAGTAAGGACGCCCATTCAAGTGTATCCTACGTCGTAATGATGATGGACAGCCAGCAGCACCGCCCTGAGAGGTGATAGCGGAGAGAGAAAAACAGCAAAACAGGAAAAACAACAAAACAAGAAAAACAACAAAAACACCATATCCTCTGAGTACGTAACATCCCCACCCTAAAAAGAACAAACATACAACATCATGTTTGTCACAATTTCCACAAGGGGGGGGGGGGGGGGGGGGGGGAAGAGAGAGAGGAAAAAAAACACAAACCATTCACAATATACACATTGACTTATACTCAAACCCTGGAAAGCGCATCGGCTACTACATTCTCAGAGCCTCGCTTATGCAGAATTTCGATGTTATAATTTTGGACAATCAAAGCCCACCTCATTAACCTCTGGTTCTGGTTATACATTCGGCACAAAAAGGTTAGGGGATTATGGTCAGAGTAAACGATTACTGGACATGCTGTAGATCCCACGTAAACTTCAAAATTCTGGAGTGCCAATAGCAAGGCTAATGCCTCCTTTTCAATGGTTGAGTAGTTGACTTGGTGCTTATTAAATTTCTTGGAAAAGTAGCAAATCGGATGGTCAACTCCATCTGCATTCTCCTGGAGAAGCACTGCACCCGTACCAGACGCACTCGCGTCAACTTCAAGCTTAAACGGCACCGCGAAATTGGGCGCAGATAACACCGGAGTACTACACAATAGTACCTTAATATTCTCAAACGCTTGCTGACTTTCTGAAGACCAGTCAAAAGATTTTGAGGGACTAAGCAGATCTGTTAAAGGACGAGCCACGGTGGAGAAATTTCTACAGAAATTTTTGTAATATCCTGCCATCCCAATAAAACGCCGCAATTCACGCCTGGTTGACGGCGCTGGGAATTCAAGGATGGCTGCAATTTTAGCTTCCACTGGCCAAACTTGGCCCTGGCCTACCTGCTTCCCCAAATAGGTGACCGTAGCTTTGCCAATTTCGCATTTGGACAGATTCAATGTTAACGAAGCTGCTTCAAGGCGTTGAAATACTGTTCCCAACAAGGATAGATGTTCAGACCAGCTCGTTGAATACACCACCACATCGTCTAAATAAGCATTGCAGTTCGAAACCCCAGAGAGTACAGTATTTACTAGTCTTTGGAAGGTGGCCGGTGCATTGCGTAATCCGAATGCCATAACCCGGTATTGCATGAATGAGTCAGGTGTAACGAAGGCAGAGATCTCTGAAGCGCGAGGGGTTAAGGGCACCTGCCAATATCCCTTCAGCAGATCTAATTTACTAACGAACTGGGCTGAGCCTAAATTGTCAATGCAATCCTCCATGCGAGGCAAAGGGAAACAGTCTGGCACTGTGACAGCATTGATCTTACGATAATCCGTGCAAAATCGGTAGTTTCCCTCAGACTTCGGCACAAGTAGACATGGTGAGCTCCACGGGCTACTACTAGGTCCAGCAAAACCTTCTCTTACTAAATAATCAACTTCTTCTCTCATTAAGGATCTTTTAGTAGCATTTACTCTGTATGGACGCTGCTTAATAGGTTGTGCATCCTTTACGTTAATGTCATGGTACAGCACCCGAGTTTGTGTAGGAACGTCACCACAAATTGCAGGAAAACCACGAATAAGTGCAATCACGTCCTGTTTTTGTGACTCAGTCAACCCGACAAGAAAGTTTGAAAGATCGCTCAATACCTCTGAGTTTGACAGGCGCGCACACGACAATGGGTCGCTGCGTAACGTCAAACCATCCTCATCGATCAATACACCAGCAGATGACGCTCCTACGTGACAATTCACAGCCACCGGAGAGATCGCGGGCCCTGCAATCTCCTCCGTAGGAGATTTTACCCGCACGTCATCTCTGGAATGATACGTTTTCAGCATGTTAATATGACAGACTCTTTGTTGTCGCTTCCTGTCATGCGTTTTAATCACATAGTCGGTTTCACTCTTTTTACCCATGATCTCATACGGTCCTGCAAAGCGTGCTGACAATGCAGACCCGGGTATAGGCAACAACACTAATACTCGGTCTCCAACGGAAAATGAACGAAGAACTGTTTTCTTATCAAATCGTTTCTTCATATTACTCTGAGCCTGAGATAAAAAATCTTTAGCCAAGTCACAGGCGCTCTGCACCCGTTCACGGAGTCTACAAACATAATCCAGCACGTTAACCTTTGGACTCAAATCACAACCGATGCCTAGCATTTGTTCCTTAAGCACTTTTAACGGTCCTCTAACAGAATGTCCGAAGACTAGATCAGCTGGGCTAAACCGTAATGACTCCTGTACAGTTTCCCGAATAGCGAATAAAACAAAGGGAATTCCCTCGTCCCATTCGTTACCCGTCTCCACACAATACTTCTTCAGCGTTGATTTCAGAGTTTGGTGGAATCTCTCCAGGGCTCCCTGGCTCTCAGGATGATATGGACTTGACACGCGATGTTTTATATTGAGCGAACTCAATACTTGCTTAAACAAGTTCGAAAGGAAATTTGTGCCCTGGTCAGTTTGGACGAATCTCGGCAATCCAAAAGTAGAAAAAAATTTAATAAGGGACTTAATTACAGCTTTAGCAGTGATCGTACGTAAAGGTATGGCCTCTGGATAACGAGTAGCAGAACACATAATAGTGAGAACGAATTGGTTACCCGATTTTGTTTTAGGGAGCGGACCCACACAATCCACAATTACACTCTCAAACGGCTCACCCAAGGCGGGGATGGGCACGAGCGGAGCCGGGGGAATGACTTGATTCGGTTTTCCCATATATTGGCAAGTGTGACGTGCGACAAAAATTTACTACATCCTTCTTAAGTCCAGGCCAGAAAAAGTGTCGCAAAATACGGCCATATGTCTTAGTAACCCCCAAATGTCCGGATAAAACGTGATCATGAGCCAGGGAAAGTACGTGAGGGCGGTAGACAGAGGGAATCACCACCTGGTATACTGATGCACCCTCGTCACTCGCAGAGGTGGTCGGCTGCCATTTACGCACTAGCAGACCATCATCTATAATATATGAAGCACCTTTATCTTTACCTTCTCTTGCTGCAATGAAACACTTAGACAAAGTTTCATCTGTCTTCTGAGCCTCCACAACTTCCTCACGCGTAACTGACAAGGGCAAAAGAACATTGACCTTAGCAACTTCTGAGTCTTTACTAACAAGATCATTCAGAGCAGTAACTTCACCAGACTCATCAGCTACACACAAAAAGGTATCATTCAATACAACCTCATCACCTTTTTTCTTAACCTGCGCACGAGTGAGGACGCATGTGGAAAACAGTTCAGGGTACGTCTGGGCTAACTCGTCTGATTCCGGAGTCAACATAGGCTTGTCAACTACTTCCAGTGCAGGCAAAACTCTCCCTCCAGCCAGGTCGTTTCCTAAAATAAATGATACCCCTGGAACTGGAAGCGCAGAACGCACCCCCACATTGACAAATCCAGTGACCAAATCAGACTTCACATGTATACGATGTAAAGGCACCTTCACCACTTCCATACAAAACCCCTGAACTAAAATGCTAGATCCCAAATATGACTGATCAGAAAAGGGCAGCGCATCAGCACATATAAATGAGTAAGCAGCTCCGGTATCACGTAAAATCTGTATTTCCACCTGCTCCTCAAGCTTACCACTAAATGATACAAATCCTTTCAGTAAGAAAGGTTTGTATATACCATCAGGTAACCCTTCTGTCAGATCTTCAGAAACCGCGGTGTTCACAAAAGCAACAGGCTTCTGCTGTGGCGAACTCTGCTGTTTGCGTTTCAGCACTAAGCAATCTGCAATCACGTGACCAGCTTTATGACAATAATAGCACTCACGTCTCTCTTTCGATTGTTCATTCGCCATCCTAGCCTGTTCATTAGCAGGTTTCCCCTGAAATAACTGAGGCTGAGCAACAACAGTCGTGTTTCTCTGCGTGCGCGCACTAAAAAACACATTCTTATGTGTGAGCGCAAACTCATCAGCGCGCACGGCTGCCGTGGCAAGATCAGCGACTTTTTGCTCATTCAAATTCAGAACAATGCGTTCCGGCAAGCCTTTCTTAAAATCCTCAAGTAACATTAATTCTCGGAGAGAGGAAAAATCTGTTACCTTACTTGATACACACCATTTATCGAATAACACCCCTTTCTCGCGAGCGAATTCAACAAATGTTTGATGCACACCTTTCCTGTGGTTTCTAAATTTTTGCCGGTAAGCCTCTGGTACTAATTCAAACGCACGAAGGATAGCTGTCTTAACGGTCTCATACTGTAAACTATCCGCTAACGAAAGTGCAGAAAAAACTTCCAAAGCCTTTCCTGACAGCCGGCACTACAACAATAATGCCCATACATCTTTAGGCCATCCTAACGAGACCGCTATCCGTTCGAAAGCTCCAAAATAGCTATCCACCTCCGACTCTCTGAACAAAGGCACCAAGGGAAGATTTTTACTTACATCGAATGCAGCCGAGCCTGTAGAAGCTCGAAATGGACTCTCTTTACTCACCAAGTTAGAAGTGATCGGACCAGCAGTGACAGGTGCGAGCTGCCTCCCCTCCATCTCTAACCGGCGCAAGTTCACTTCTTTCTCAGCTTCTATTTCCAACCTACAGATTTTGAGCCGCAGATCAATTTCGCCCTGGCGTACTTGCGCTCTCTCCTCCGCTTCCATACGGAGTCGGGCGAGACGAACTTTCAGTTTCGACTCCCCTATCGATCCCGGCGTGGCCGGGGAAAACGGCTCAAAGGGTGGCAAAGCTGCTCGGGCTTCGACCTCGGTCTCCGTCCCAGCGAGTTTCACAACTTCCTCCCCAGCCTTTGCACTTTGCGCATCATCGGCGATTTGAACTGCTTCTCCCTCCGTCTCCGATAAAACTAAAACATCCATTTCCACTAATCAATGCAATAAAAAATCTTTAATCTCCCTTTTTAACAATTGTTGCCTAACAGAAATTCGGAAGTGGTCAGCTATAGCAATCAATTCATCTTTCCGACATCTCTCAAATACCTCAAACGAAGGGTTCTCAATGAAATTTTGTGCGTACGATGTCATAATGAAACTTACAAACGAACCATAGGCCAGTAACTAATTCCACAAGAAAACATGCACACAATCCCTAACTCATTCTCTAATGCACTCAACAAATGTACTAAATCCTTCCCTAAAGTACAACTCAACAACTTGAACCAGCACCTCAACAACGTCCAGGCTTTAAGGAACGGACGAGCCCCCACATTTATGTTACGCACCCGCTCCTTACCTGATGTACTAACACGGATTTCCCCTAGGTGTTGCATGAATGGAAGTCACGTGACATACTTTCCTATTCACTACTCCCTGGCAATTCACTACTTACAAAGCAATATACAAAAAGAAACGTAAGGACTCAAGTCCAACGTAAACCAAAAATAACAATACTGCGAAAAAAATAAACGGTTAATCCAAAAATATAAACAGTGAATAACAAACAAAAGAAAACAAGACACGCCACGCGTGAACCCAAAATGAAAACCAAACAAAGCTTCTCTCTCCCCCGCTTCCGGTCTACGTCACTCTTTTATAGTAAGGACACCCATTCAAGTGTATCCTACGTCGTAATGATGATGGACAGCCAGCAGCACCGCCCTGAGAGGTGATAGCGGAGAGAGAAAAACAGCAAAACAGGAAAAACAACAAAACAAGAAAAACAAGAAAAACACCATATCCTCTGAGTACGTAACAGCGCTCAATGCAATAAATGTGCCCGCCCCGCTGCGCCCACATTTACCCACAGACATCATGAGCCCGTCCACAGCCGATGGTGCTATAAATGTAGAGCTGATGCCCACTTCCCAGTGCCCATTCCTACACACAAGCACAGCCCTTCACACAGGGCTCGCGCTCATAAGCTCGACCCAGGTCGAACGCGCACCCAACATAGCTCAAACACTATGTTATGCATGTCGCGCGGTTTCTGTAAAAACGAAACCTGTGTGCGCTCGCTCTGTTCAGACAGACAGCGCGCTCAATGCAGTAAATGTGCCCGCCCCGCTGCGCCCACATTTACCCACAGACTTCATGAGTGCTACGGAACTCGCTCAGCCCTCCCTCAATCGGTTAAGCACCGTAGCGGGGTCGAGGGCGAGTGTCCCGCCCGCTGTAATCAGTGCGCTCCCCGCCTCGAATGTCACGGGCATCACGCCTATGTTACTGCACACCGAAGCGCTTCGGTCGCCCAGCGACCAGAGCGCGCTTCGCATCCAACCCTTAGCCAACCACGCAGATGCATGGGCAGCGCTTCCAGGGGTTTCGGATTGGGTGCTAGACATTATAAAGAGAGGCTACTCGCTACAGTTCTATCGACGTCCCCGCCGCTTTACAGCGCGCGTCGAGACGAAAGTAAATTCAGAAGTAGCACACCTACTTCGAACCGAGATATCAGAACTGATGAGCAAAGGGGTTATAGAGCCTTTATCATAGGCTCAGAGCGAAGGGGGGCTGTACAGCAGATACTTCCTGGTTCCCAAAAAAGACGGACCCATACTGGATCTAAGACAGCTAAACAAAGCATTGACGAAACGCAGTTTCAAAATGCTCACAACCAGAAAAATCCTCGCGCATATTCGCCGAGGGGACTGGTTTATGTCAATAGATCTGAAGGACGCGTATTTTCAAATACAGATAGCGTCACGTCACAGGCGTTTTTTGAGATTCGCCTTCGAGGGACAGGCATACCAGTACACAGTCCTGCCGTTCGGCTTGTGCCTAGCACCCCGTACATTTACATTTGTCCCTAGCACCCCGTACAATCAGCCAGTCGTCCAAATAATTCAGCACTCGCATGCCTCGAAGCCTGAGGGGCGCGAGCGCTGAATTATTTGGACGACTGGCTGATTCTGGCTCAATCGCGATCAGAGCTCGTGGAGCACAGGACCATTTTACTCGATCACCTCGAGAATCTTGGTCTCAGAGTCAATTGGGCGAAGAGCTGTCTGAACCCCAGTCAAACGATATCGTTTATGGACACAGTTCTGGACTCGCGGTCTATGATAGCGCGGATGTCTTCACAGCGCGTGCTGAGCATTCAGCGCGCAGCGAGCCCTTTTCGCTGCGGCGCGATCGTCCCGCTCAAGGGTTTTCAAAGGATGCTCGGCCTTATGGCCTCAGCATCATCAGTTCTTCAGCTGGGTCTGCTCCGTATGCGCCCCCTGCAGTTCTGGTTGAAAGCGCGAGTACCGCGCAGAGCGTGGACGTCCAGTCAGCTTCGTCTCAGGGTCAATCAGAGCTGCATCGCAGCTCTGGAACCTTGGAAAGCGAGCGACTGGTACCAATCAGGTGTAAGCCTGGGGATTTCCTCGAGAGTGAAAGTGGTGTCGACGGACGCCTCCACCTCGGGATGGGGAGTGCTGCTCGAGGGCAGACCGTTCTTCGGCCAGTGGTCAGAACTGGAGAAGCTCCTACATATCAACTGCCTGGAAATGCTGGCAGTGGACAACGCGCTGTCGCGTTTTCGTCCCCTAATAGAGGGCCACCACGTCTTAGTCCGATCGGACAATATGTCTGTGGTGTCCTACATAAATCGCCAGGGCGGTCTCAGGTCCCGAAACCTATACAGGTTGGCAGAACGCCTCCTGTTATGGGCCCAGCGCAACCTGCGCTCGTTGAGAGCAGTGCATGTGCATGTGCCCGGGCTACACAACCTGGGACCAGACAGACTGTCCAGGAACAACATTCCGACGGGCGAATGGTCTCTACACCCGCTAACAGTCCAGCTGTTGTGGGAGAGATTTGGCAGAGCGGAAGTGGACCTGTTCGCGTCTCACGAAAACGCTCACTGCCCCGTGTTCTTTTCCAAGAGCGAAAGCGCGCTGTCCCTCACGTGGCCGCGCTGTCCGCTCTATGCTTTTCCCCCCGTCTCTCTCCTGTCTCAGGTGATAGAACGGATCAGGGAAACAAAATGTTCAGTACTGCTTGTAGCACCATTCTGGAGGAACCAACCATGGTTCCCAGTTCTGATGCAGTTAGCAGATACTGCCCCTTGGCCAGTGCCATTGAGGAGGGACCTCCTCTCTCAGGCCAGGGGTTCGATTTGGCATCCTCACCCGGAGTTGTGGTCCCTCCACGTGTGGGCGCTCAACGGGTACCCACTGACCTCTCAGTGGGAGTGCTAAATACTATCACTCAGGTTAGGGCTCCATCTACCAGACGGCTCTATGCCTCGAAGTGGTCGGTGTTCTCCAGCTGGTGCACAGCTCGGGGTTTTTCACCCTTCGACTGTGGGGTGACGGAGGTTCTCTCCTTCCTACAGGAGCTGTTGGATAAGGGCAGAGCCCCTTCCACGCTCAAAGTCTATGTGGCGGCTATCGCGGCGTTCTCTAAGACAACGCTCGGTCAGTCGTTGGGAAGAAACGATTTAGTCATCCGCTTCCTCAGGGGAGCTAGGAGGCTTAATCCTCCCAGACCTCCCTCGGTCCCTATGTGGGACCTCTCTACTGTTTTGGAAGCCATGAAAGGTGATCCTTTCGAGCCTATCCAAACAATTAGCCTCAGGCATCTGTCTTTCAAGACAGTGTTTTTGCTGGCTCTCGCTTCAGTGAAGCGCGTGGGTGACCTGCACGCGCTCTCGGTGAGCGCGGCGTGCTTAGAGTTCGGGCCAAGTGACTCCAGAGTCATACTCAAACCTAGGCACGGTTACGTCCCAAAATCCCTCAACACGCCGTTTCGGGCTCAGGTCATTTCCCTGTCTGCCCTGCCGGTGTCGGGCGAGGAAGGGGACGCAAGCTCTCTTTGCCCAGTTAGAGCGTTAAGAGCTTATGTGTTTCGCTCGTCTGTTTTCAGACAGACTGAGCAGCTATTTGTCTCGTTCAGTGGACGTTCCAAGGGAGCGGCTGTTTCGAAACAGACTCTATCCAGATGGATAGTTGATGCCATAGCGCTGGCATACACCGCCAAGGGCTCACAGTGCCCATTGGGTGTTAGAGCGCACTCCACGAGAGGCTTCGCCTCTTCGTGGGCTTGATCTAGTGGGATTTCCTTATAGGACATATGTATGGCGGCAGGTTGGGCCTCGCCGTCTACATTTATAAGGTTTTATAACCTTGAGGTTCCCGCCTTGCAGGCTAAGCTATTGTCGGTTTGAGCGAATCAGTTCTCTCTGATCCGGAAACGCTGAGATCAAAAGTTGCCGATCTCCTGCCGACTGTTGTACTGAATGGGCAGTATTGCGTAAGACCCACATTTCCGCATTAGTTCAGGCTCTCCGCCTTGTCTATGTAATGTCATATATTGCGTCTGTGACGCTGCTATATATGGATAGAGGGATTCCCCATCCTCTCTCCCGGGCTCTCTGTGAGTCCCTATGGTGATTGTGCACTCTGTATCCTGGACTTCGCTTCCAGTTTTAGTAGTGTTGATCCCTGCATGCACGGCGTCTTACAATGGGTCCCCATTGCGTTTTTACAAACGCAGTACGAGAGACCTCTCGTAAGACAACGTACTCGGTTACTAACGTAACCTCGGTTCTCTCTAGAAGAGGGAACGAGTACTGCGTTCCCTGCCATGCATGTGATTCACTCTGGTTCGCTTCGGCGTTGAAAAATCAGTGAATCAGCCTTTTCGAGCTCCTTTTATGAGGCTGGGCCACACCCGTTTCGGCGGGAAGTGGTACGGAGGGCGCGAAGCGCCCTCATTGGTCTGACGTCACCTCAGACCTCGCTCGATAGGCTAATGCAGTTGCTGCAGAGCAGCCAATGAGCGAGCGAGCCGTCTCGCCTTTGGCTGTGTGCAGCTGCAACGCGCCTTACAACAATGCAAAATTATAGGATAATTTTTTGGCTTCAGTATTTCGTGGAAAAGAGTTTTTCCCCATTGCGTTTTTACAAACGCAGTACTCGTTCCCTCTTCTAGAGAGAACCGAGGTTACGTTAGTAACCGAGTACGTTTTTACACATACGCTATAAGTATACGCTAAGTTTCTGAGCTATATTGTTTTGTATATACACCTAAACATATTTTAAAGGGGTCCTATTATGCCCTTGTCTTGATTTTGTTTTTGGGGTGTTCTAGAATATGTTTTCATGCTTGGTTGTTCAAAAAATGCATTATTTGTAACATATTTTACATTACTGCAGCTTTTCTCTCCCCATTCTGGTTGAACACGTTGTTTTCGATGAAGCCCCACCTTCCGAAATACAAAATGTGCAGTGATTAGTTAGCTGGCCCAGTGTGTTGTGATTGGTAGCACATAGCGCGTGTTCAGGAAATATCACTCCCCTTCATAACCAAGCTCAGATTTAAATATAAACAATGGCGTCAAATTCAAACCATTTCAAGCCCAATTTAAACATTGACAATTTTAACAAACAAGAGGATTGTGCTGAATGGATTTCAAGCACGTACTTTACAAGCACAGATTTCACAGGACGTTTCAGAGTGGAATGTTTTTTTGTTTGTTTTTTCTTATAGATACGATGTTTTCCACATTTAAAACTTTTTGTCAGAAAACTATGGTAATACAAACAGTAATCGATCACAAAATCATGGGTAATTTTCCTAAGGGGTGGTGAACAGTCTTACAAAAGCAAGAGCTTACAAAAGCTAAAGTAAACACTACATCAATACTGTTAGTTAACAGGCTAGCGGAGGCAAAGCTTTGCCCTTCCTTTACATCATAGATATCATAGCAACTACAAAAAAATAAGACATACTTAAAAGTTGTGATCCATAAACAACAGATTGTCCCAACAAAATGGGAATGGCTGTCTTTCAGGAGAAGCTTTTGTGTGTATATCCTGCATTGTACTCTGTTCTGGAAGCTGTTCCCTGTAAAATGTGCATTGCACAGACACATTTTGAGGTTATAATGTTCAGGAACACTGTTAAAAATAAATTTTAACCTATCTAAGTTTGTCAGCCTTAGGACAAACTTTTTCTGGGGTGTAAAAAACAGCGAGAAAAATCTCTAGTCTAAAGCAGCCAAACATGGCCTCATACCCTTTGTTGTGTGTTCCCGGTGGCAGGGTTTATGTACATTTTAGGGTTCATGATGTCACCAACCCGGGAAGAAGCTCATTGTAGTCCCCACCAGCCATTTGTTGTAGTCCTTAAAAAGTGATTTCTGTAAAAGAAAATATCTCCCTTTGCATTGAACTTTGATCGTCATAACTTTGCAGATGTTGATTATGCTCAAACAGCAACATTACAATCAAGGACCCCTTTAAGTATTCATAATGGCTAATATAGAAATGGTGCAGAACCTTAAATATTTCTAAAGCAATATTTCATACATTTTCAACATCCTTGCTAGCTTGTTTGATTTCAGGTTTAAGTTAGACTATGAAAAATCAATGGGCCTACTCACACCTGGTCTTTCATGCAATTTTACTGAGCAGATAGCTATCCATTTTGTTAAAACTGTTCCTTTTACACTTGGCAACATAAATGTGTCACTGCAGAACGAATTCCTGTGATATATGCAAATTTAACGGAGATCACGTCAAAAAAAGCAAGTCAAGTCAAGTCATCTTCATTTATATAGCGCTTTTAACAACGTAGATTGTTTCAAAGAAGCTTTACAGAGATAAGCGGATACTTTAAGGTAACAGATATTGTTTTGGCTTTATAGCAGAGTTAAGTTATTTTCCATCTAAAGTTAGTTTTGATTGATTTGCTTCCGTCGCAACGATAATTTGTTATTAAATTAGGGGCCGCTAAGACGACACCATTCTCTCTACACAGACTTTAAACGCGAACCTGTGAGAAACGCTGATGGCGTTCACATGCGCTTTTAGAATGGGTTCTATAGTTATGTGCATTTGAAAATACGCAGGTTTGGAATTCCCTACAAGCCAAGCCTAAACAAAGTACTTGTCTTTCCTTATAAATTTTGATAAAGAATTTTATTTTATTTTGTTGCTTTGGGGTAGGAACACGAAACAAATTTTCCCGACAACGCCTTATCTGTAGAGTGGTAGAGGGATCCTCCATATGGAGAGACTAGTTGGCACTTCAGCACTGCGTTGTCATCGGTCCAGGCGAAGGTCCTTCGTCAGATCTGGATACGGCCTGGATCCGGCAGGCTGCAGGAAAACCTCGGGATAAACACAGACACTAAAATTAGCGTAGATGCCATTCTTCTTATGATGTAACGAGTACATCAGGATTTATGGGAAGTGTTCCCGGTTCCGGCTGACCTAATCTATGCAGCCTAACATTAAATTATAGAAGTCTATAATGTATTATGTGAATGCTAGGTCAAAGAGATGTGTCTTTAATCTGGCTTTGAACTGACAGAGTGTGTCTGCTTCCGGACAATGGTAGGAAGACTGTTCCAGAGTTTTGGTGCTAAATAGGAAAAGGATCTACCGCCAGCAGTCGATTTTGATATTCTAGGTATTATCAACTGGCCGGAATTTTGAGATCGCAATAGACGTGACGGACTATAATGCGTTAAGAGCTCGCTCAAGTACTGCGGAGCTAAACCATTTAGTGCTTTGTAAGTAATTAGCAATATTTTAAAATTTATGCGATGTTTAATAGGGAGCCAATGCAGTTTTGACAGAACTGGGCTAATATGGTCATACTTCCTGGTTCTGGTAAGAACTCGAGCTGCTGCGTTTTGAACCAGCTGTAGTTTGTTTATTAAGCGTGCAGGGCAACCACCCAGTAGAGCATTACAATAATCTAGCCTTGAGGTCATGAACGCATGAACTAATTGTTCCGCATTTGTCAATGAGAGCATATGACGTAATTTAGATATATTTTTAAGATGGAAAAATGCGGTTTTACAGATACTAGACACGTGACTTTCAAATGAAAGATTGGTATCAAAGAGCACACCCAGGTTCCTAACCGACGACGAAGACTTAACAGAGCAGCCATCGAGTGTTAGACAGTATTCTAGGTTATTACGTGAGGAAGTTTTTTGTCCAATAATTAGAAACTCTGTTTTTTCAGAATTTAGAAGTAGGAAATTACGAGTCATCCAATTTTTTATATCCGCTATGCATTCCGTTAATTTTGTGAATTGATAAGTTTCGTTAGGTTTTGAAGAAATATAGAGCTGAGTATCGTCAGCATAACAGTGAAAGCTAATTCCATGTTTCCTAATGATATCTCCTAATGGTAGCATGTACAGAGTGAATAGCAGCGGTCCTAGTACTGAGCCTTGTGGTACGCCATACTGAACTTGTGATCGATGAGACATCTCATCATTTACTGCTACAAACTGATAACGGTCAGATAAGTATGATTTAAACCATGCTAGTGCATTTCCCGTAATGCCAACATAATGTTCAAGTCTATTTAAAAGAATGTTGTGGTCAATGGTGTCAAACGCAGCACTAAGATCGAGTAACACTAATAGAGAGATACAACCACGATCGGATGATAAGAGCAAATCATTTGTGACTCTAACGAGAGCTGTCTCGGTACTATGGTACGGTCTAAATCCTGACTGGAAATCCTCGCAGATATCATTTCTCTCAAGAAAGGAACACAGTTGTGAGGATACCGCCTTTTCTAGTATCTTTGACAGAAAAGGTAGATTCGAGATCGGCCTGTAATTGACTAATTCTGTAGGATCAAGTTGCGGTTTTTTAACAAGCGGTTTAATCATAGCCAGCTTAAAGTTTTTTGGTACGTATCCTAGAGACAAAGATGAATTCATGATATTAAGTAGAGGATCTATGACCTCTGGAAGCATCTCTTTCAGTAGCTTAGTTGGTATAGGGTCTAACATACATGTTGTCGATTTAGATGATTTAATGAGTTTAGTAAATTCTTCCTCTCCTATAGCAACGAATGAATCAAATTTTTCCTCCGGGAGACTACAATGCACTCCCTGATGCGATACTGTAGTAGACGGTTGCATAGTTATAATTTTGTCCCTGATATTATCAATCTTGTAAGTGAAGAAGTTCATAAAGTCATTACTGCTGTGTTGCTTGGAAACTTCTGGGCTTGAAGCTTTCTTTTTCGTTAGTTTAGCCACTGTTTCAAATAAATACCTAGGATTATGTTTATTTTCTTCTAATAGGGTTGAAAAATAAGCAGATCTAGCAGCTTTTAAAGCCTCTCTGTAAGTAATTGAGCTCTCCTTCCATGAAATGCGAAATACCTCTAGCTTTGTTTTTTTCCAGTTGCGCTCCATTTTTCTGGCTGCTCTCTTAAGTGCCTGAGTGTGCTCGTTGTACCACGGCGTTGGATTATTTTCTTTAATCTTCTTTAAGCGCAACGGAGCAACTGTGTCTAAAGTGCTGGAAAAGAGAGAACGTTTAAACGTTTCTGTTGTAATATCTAGTTCTTCTAAGCTATCTGGGATGCTGAGATGATGAAACTGATCAGGAAGATTATTAATAAAGCAATCTTTAGTGGCAGAAGTGATAGGTCTCACATATTTGAAACACGGAGTTGTCTTTGCAGCCTTGGCTAAATGCAAATTACACGAGACTAGATAATGATCTGAGATGTCATCGCTCTGCTGCAGAATTTCAACGGCATCAACATCTATTCCGTGGGATAATATTAGATCTAGAGTATGATTACGACGATGAGTAGGTCCTGACACGTGTTGTCTAACTCCAATTGAATTTACAATGTCTTTAAATGCCAATCCCAATGCATCTTTTTCATTATCGATGTGTATATTAAAATCACCAACAATTAGTACTTTATCTGCAGTCAATATTAATTCTGATAGAAAGTCCGCAAATTCTTTGATAAAGTCTGTATGGTGCCCTGGTGGCCTGTATACAGTAGCCAGCACAAATCTCAAACGTGATTTATCGTTTACACTATATTTTACATTAAGCACCAACACTTCAAAATAATTATATTTAAAACTTGATTTCTTAGTGGTTTTGAAACTATTACTATAAATTACAGCAACACCACCCCCTATGCGTTTCAGACGAGGCTCATGTTTATAACAGTAATCTTGCGGGGTGGTCTCATTTAAAGTAATGTAATCGTTTGGTTTTAGCCAGGTTTCTGTCAAACACAGCACATCTAGGTTATTATCTGAAATCATATCATTAACAATGAGTGCTTTTGAAGTAAGCGATCGAATATTCAGCAACCCAAGCTTTAGCATTTGCTCATCTGTATTATAGCCGTTTTTTATTTGTTGAACATCAATTCAATTTTTAACCTTAGATGGGTTAAAACGTTTTTTGGATTTCCAAATTCGGGGAACAGACACAGTCTCTATATGATGATAGCTAGGTGAAAGAGGCTCTATGTGATGGGATTTATCTGACCTTGGTGACGCGAGGCCGCTAGCAGACAGTCGGTTTAGCCAGTCTGTCTGCTTCCTGACCTGAGCCCCAGATTGTCATGTTTGAGCTCTAAGACTATGTGCCATATTACTAGAGAGAAGAGCAGCACCATCCCAGGAGGGATGAATACCATCTCTTTTCAACAGGTCAGGTTTGCCCCAAAAACTTTTCCAATTGTCTATGAATTCTATATTATTAAGCGGACACCACTTCGACAGCCAACCGTTAAGCGAACACAATCTACTAACTATCTCATCACTCCTGCGAACAGGAAGGGGGCCAGAGCAAATTACAGTCCTTGACATCGTACTTGCAAGTTCACACACCTCTTTAATATTAATTTTGGTGATCTCCGACTGGCGGAGTCGAACATCATTAGTGCCGACATGAATAATGATCTTAGAGAATTTACGATTAGCATTAGCCAGCACTTTTAAATTTGCTTTGATGTCAGGCGCTCTGGCTCCCGGCAAACATGTGACTATGGTGGTTGGTGTCTCTATTTTCACGTTCCGTGTAATAGAATCGCCAATAACTAGGGCACAATTATTCTCAATGGGTGTTTCACTGAGCGGGGCAAATCGATTTGTTATGGTAATCGGAACGGAAGAGTGGTTTTTTGATCCGCGACTAGAGCGATCCCTCACTGTCACCCATTTGCCCGGCTGCACAGGCTCTACTTCAGCCGGAACCGACTCATGTAAAGAGTTCACTATGCTATGCGCATCCAAAACATCTGAAGCTCTGGCACTCTTACTATCCTCAATTAAAGTTTGGATGCGTGTTTCTAATTCTGAAATCTTCTCTGTCAGCCTAACTGTCTCCTTACATTTATCACATATAAATCCTATATTGCCAACAGAGAAGTCTATGCTAAACATGTGACATGAAGTGCAGGTGACAATAACAGGACAAGACATTACTCACCGTGTTTGTTGACTGATTCTTACTCACCTGAGCTTTTATGAACTCAAAGGCGCGGACGCGCGAGAGAAAAATAAATAAATAAAAATAGCCGAGCGCACGGGTGGCGCGTTAACAGGCTAGCGAATTACTAGCGTTTTGTGCTAGTAGTACTAATAGCAGAAGCTAGCGATGTCAGTTTAATCAGAGATGTTGGGTAAAATGTAGTAGTATAAACAACTAGAAATGGTAGTAAATGATGGTTCAAAACAAAGAAATACAAGGCTAAGACGGAGCTTACAGCACCGAAGCAAACAAACACACTCACAGCAGGCAGCGAGGCAGACAGGAGCAATATATGAGCTTAATTTTACTTATCATCAACAATTTCAAAATCAAAGATCGCAATTGGAGAGAAAGAAGGGCATCAGCACTGGTAAGATAATTTAGTGTCACTACTATTAATGAAGACGACTGTGTGTTGAGTTTCAGAATGTGACGCATATCGGCTTGCTGAAGAGATGTTCAGCTCCTCTGCGGAGATACGTGCTGAAGTAGCGCTTGCATATCTGGGTACTGGGAGCCGTTATAACACTCTCACATGTATAGGTTTTACCATTTTAGGAGGAGTACAATTTACATTTGTGGCTTCAACAACTAGATGGATTTTGTCCAGTTTCATCTGGAATGCAAAAAATGTCCTCTCTTTTGTTCGATGTAGGACACAGGTCCCGTTCTGGACATCACCACTGCCTGTATCCATTTTTCTCCTTTCCGGTAGTCACAAACAAGGACGGAGTCTCCAGCAAAAAATTATCTCAACTTAGAGTGTTCTTGGCATTATAACTGCTGAGCACCTTGGAACTGATTCAAGGTTTTGGCAAGACTAGGTTTTAGAAGATCCAGCCGGGTTCATAGTTTGCGCTGAGAAAAAGCATGGCAGGTGACTCTTTTGTAGTAGCATGTGGAGTGTTCCTGTTTGTTAACAAAAATCCATCAAGTCTCTGTTGGATTGGAGCTGACCCTCTGTAAGCTTTTAGAGAGTGTTTGAGTGTTTGGACAAAATGTTCAGCTTGTCCATTACTAGAGGGGTGATATGACACAGAGCAGATTTGCCTTCAGGAAAAATGAAAACTCCCCAGCACCAAATTGTGGGCCGTTGTTACTGACAATGACATTAGGGACACCATAATGACTGAAAAGTCCTCGTAAGACCTGAATGGTTTTGCTTGTGGTAGTACTGTCCATAATGGAGACTTCAGGACATTTGGAGTGCGCATTAACTACAATCAAGTTAATTTGGCCTTCAACGGGGTGACAAAGTGGGATCTGTTAGGGTGTCATGTCTAATTTCAGCACTACTGACAGGCAGGGTGGCCACCTGGGCAGCATAGAACACATCCACCATGTCCAGTTTCTCTGTGTGTGTCACTGGTAATGGCAGCTGCGACAGTCCATCTGCATTGGCATGGAAAGCAGCTTTCTTATACTTAAGGACATAATCATGGGCGGCTAATAGATAAGCCCATAGTTGTGTTATGGCTGCTGCCATGGGTGGAATGCTCTTGTTGGGACCGAGAATAGCAATTAGAGGTTGATGATCAGTAAGGAGAGTAAACCTTCTTCCATACAAATACTGATGAAATTTACGAATTCCAGAAATTATACTCAGGGCCTCACGTTCGATCTGAGCATAATTGTGTTCCGCTTTACTGAGTGTCCTGGACGCAAAAGCAATTGGCTTTTCCTCCCCATCGGGACACACATGTGATATCACCACCCCTAACCCATATGGGGAAGCATCACAGACTAGACGAATGGGTAGATCAGGATCATAATGTGTTAGTGTAGCTGGTGAGGTAAGGAAATCGTTCACTTCCTGGAATGATTTTTTCAAAGGCCACGCCCCAGTGCCATTTATTTTCTTTACATAAAAGAGTATTGAACGGGTTCAGATGCCAGATTTGTGGCCTTAGTTGATCATCCCAAGGAAAGAGCATAATTGACTTACATTGGTCGGTGCAGGTGCTTCCATAATTGCATTGATCTTTTCTGCCGATTTGTCAAGTCAAGTCACCTACATTTATATAGTGCTTTTAACAATATATATTGTTTCAAAGCAGCTTTACAGTGATAATAGGAAATTAAAGTAACAGAGATTGTTTTGGCTTACACACAAGTCCAGCTTACTGAATAATTGACCACCAGCCAGAGATGCAAAAAAGATCTATGCGTGGGATTGGGTAGTGATCCACACAAATGACTGGGTTAAGAGTCCCTTTAAAATCACCACACTGAGCCAGACGTTCCCTTTCAGTTCGGTCACATTCAACGTAGTCAGACGTACCGTACTGATTGGGATCCCAATTAAACTTAGTACTGCCACCTTGTGAGGTCTCCTCACACCCCTCAGGAACCTGACAATCAGGTTGTGCTTCCCCACCGATCTCCCATCAACTGCATCGCAACTGCATGATGTGCGGCAATAGAGGCAACATACACTTTGAGGGTGGAGGGATACAGCCCTCGCTCCAACCCATCTTGCAGGAAGGAAAGCACAGCACCGATCGAACACCTTCAGATATCTTCTCGGTGAGAAGAACACCACTCAACGAACAGGTTCCACTTCAGGGCGTAAGCATGCCTCGTAGAGGGTGCTCTCGCAGAAGTGATGGTGTCTACGACAGCTTGTGGTAGATCACCTAGAACCTCTGCGTCCCGTCCAGGGACCAGACATGGAGTTTCCCAAGGTCTGGACGCGGGTGATGGAGTCTCCACTCTCCCTGGGCCACAGGCTATTGTGAGAGCTCGTCGGCGGCACGATTGAACAGGCCGGGGATATAAGTGGCATGAAGTGACCTCAGATGCTTCTGACTCCATAGGAGGAGATGGCGGGTGAGTTGCGACATTCGAGGGGAGCGTAGACCACCTTGATGGTTGATGTACGCAACGGTCGCAGTGTTGTCCGTATGGACCAGCACATGCTTGCCGAGCAGCGGCATTTTGAGGCATCTCAGAGCAAGGTGTACTGCTAGCAACTTGAGGCAGTTGATGTGCCAATGCAGTTGGGGGCCCGCCCAGACCCCTGCTACTGCATGCCCATTGTACATGTTGGTGTATTTGTGGAGACCACAGCATACCTGGACTCTTGCTCTAGGGGCACTCCAGGCCGGGAAAAATGAAGGGTCTGACCACGGGCTGAGGGTTTGGTGACAGGCCAGGGTGATTGTTACACGGAGCGTGCCGCTCTGCCACGCCCATCTCGGGACTCGGCTGTGAAGCCAGTGCTGAAGCGGTCTCATATAAAGAAAACCGATCGGCATTACTGCAGCTGCGGATGCCATATGCCCCTGGAGCCTCTGAAAAAGTTTCAGTGGGACCACTGTTCTACTCTTGACAGTATTCAAGCAGTTCAGCACTGATCTGGACACGTTCCTCTGTGAGGCATGCCGTGTGGTGGACCGAGTCCAGCTCCATACCGAGAAAAGAGGTTCTCTGCACGGGGGCAAGTTTGCTCTTTTCCCAGTTGACCTGAAGACCCAACTGACTGATATGCTGGAGCAGCAAGTCCCTGTGCTTGCACAATTGCTCCTGAGACTTAACTAGTATCAGCCAGTCGTAGAGATAGTTGCGGATACAAACATGAGCTCATCCATGAGCTCACGGTCTGGACTACCCTTGTGCATGTCCATGAGCAGCAATGCCATGGCATGCAGGGAGGAAGCGACTTGACCATCATCCAACCGAGATGGTTCGGAACACCGTGTAGGGTTCCACGCAAGCCTGCCCGTCACGGCGGCCGCAGCGGCACAGAGTCCAGCTCCCCTCCAATGCAGCGATCGACATCCTGTCCTCAGGAGGAGCCCCGAACAAACGGCTGGTCGGTCCACTACAGAGGGACCAGCACGTTCAGTAAGGAGCTCCACCGGCTGCGGCGTGACAGAGGATTGAGGGGCCCATGGGGACTGGTTACCGGGTGGGGAAGCCCTCACTGTGATCCTCAGATCTCCCATCTCACACAGCACAGTAGCTCTCTTCTGGGGTGGGCCAGAAGGGATGCTAGAGCAGGGCATGGGAATAGGGACTCCACCTTCACAAATGAAGGCGAGTCTTGATCTCAACACCAAGATAGTCATGTTCCCACAATGAGAACATGAACCATCCACAAAAGCTGCTCCAGCATGCTGAATGCCCAAACACATGATGCATCTATTGTGACCGTCAGCTGGGGACAGGGAACAACTGCCTCCAGAAACGCACGGGTGGAATGGCATTTTGAAAAAGACACAGACACACCCGTGTTGCTCTTTCAGGAAATGGGACTCTCACCAGTGCCGGAGCACACAGGGGAATGACCGCGGCAACACTGACAAGGGATGGTGCAGCCTGCACCAGTGAAGCACTCACTTCATTCACCCCTCTAACCAGCCATCAAACAAACAAAGTGAATGCTGTTAAAACAGCAGTTGAGAGCTCAGAAGCTCACGATCACTGCTGCACTCGTGCTGTAGAACCACCAGCACCAGGAGAGCCTTACAGAAGAAGCACCGACACACTCGCTCATTGAAAGAATCAACACTCTTCAGAGACATCGTCATGAAGACCAATTGGCTCCGAAGCTGAAGACAAATGGTGTGCATCCGCTTCCGTGTTTATACCCTGTCACACAATTTAAATGTGTCCATAAAGGACATTTCAGATGCAGGTATTTCTGACCATATGCCAGTTTTATTTACTGTCTCTTTGCCGTGCTCCCAAAGCAAGTCGTGCTTCCCTATGAGTCAGCGGCGCATAATTAATTCATCTACGGCTTCATTATTTGCTGCAGCATTTGACACCTCTCCAGTAGTGTCCCGAGACATTTCTTCATTCAAGGACATTGAGGAGTTGGTGGCTTCATTTGACTCTACGTGTACTGAAATTCTTGACTCAGTAGCACCGCTAAAGAGCAAGAAGGCTAATTTAAATAGAGAGCCATGGCAAAATGATATTACTCGTGCTCTCAGAAGGGAATGTAGATGTGCTGAGAGGAAATGGAGGAAAGACAAGCTCTATATTTCTCTGGAGATTTTAAGAAATTGCTTGTCCAAATACCAGTCTGCGGTTAAAGCGGCAAAGACCCAGTACATGTCGAACCTTGTGCAAAACAACTGTCATAAACCCCAAGTCCTTTTTAATGTACTAAATAGGATAATTAACCCTCCTGAACACATCGGCATTATTCCTAGCACCATTTTGTGTGACCGATTCTGTGAATTTTTTACTGATAAGGTGTCCAGTATTAGGGCATTAACATGTTGTACTGCACCAGATCCCAGTGTTACACCGTTATGCTTAGGCATATTTGAAAATTTTATCCCAATATCGCTTTCAGATTTGTTAAAGACGGTCCAATGCTTAAGACTCTCTGTCTGTTCATTGGACCGCCTTCCTGCAAAGCTTTTTATAGATGTATTTGATACTGTTGGATTTTATATTTTAAATATGATAAATATGTCTCTTTTAACAGGTTCTGTGCCGGTAACCTTTAAAAAGGCCATTGTATAACCCCTCCTAAAGAAACATAATTTAGACCCTTCTGTCTTGTCTAATTACAGGCCAGTTTCCAAGCTGCCTTTTTTATCTAAAATATTAGAAAAAGTGGTTTACAAGCAACTTCTACTGCACCTTAAATCAAATAATATATTTGAAAAAGTTCAATCAGGTTTTAAATCAGGTCACAGTACAGAAACCGCACTTTTAAAAGTATTCAACGATCTCCTTTTAATTTCCGATTCTGGTAGCTCTGCTGTGTTAGTGCTTTTAGATTTGACTGCTGCGTTCGATACGGTCGATCATAAGATTTTACTGTCAAGACTTGAGTCCTGTGCAGGTATCAAAGGCACAGCTCTGAACTGGTTTGAGTCTTATCTGACTGACAGATCTTTTTCTGTAAATTTTGGGCCTTTTTACTCTAAGAAAACTCCAATTAATAGTGGGGTGCCTCAAGGTTCGATCTTGGGCCCAGTCCTGTTTTCATTGTATATGCTGCCCTTGGGATCAATTTTCCGGAAACACAAAATTTCGTTTCACTGCTTTGCTGATGACGTCCAGATATATCTACCTTTAAATTCTAAAACTAATTCTATCGAAGCACTGAGTAACTGTCTGGGTGATAAAAGATTGGATGTCACTAAATTTCTTACATTTAAATGACAAAAAAACTGAAATTATAATTTTTGGGAAGCCGGATATCTCAGGTCTAAACAGGGCTATAGGCCCATTAATCCCTAATTACAGCCCATCTGTAAAAAATCTTGGAGTCATTATTGATAGTTCTTTTAAATTAGAGAAACAAATTAGTTCAGTAGTTAAAACAAGCTTTTTTCAGCTTAGACTGTTGGGGAAAGTGAAGTTGTACCTGCCGCAAAGTCAACTAGAAAAAGTTGTACATGCCCTCATTACAAATCGCTTGGACTACTGTAACTCTTTATACTATGGCTTAGATCAATCGTCTATTCACCGTTTACAATTAGTACAAAACGCAGCCGCTCGCCTGTTGACAGGGAAAAAACGGTTTGATCATATTACTCCGGTACTGTCGTCCCTTCACTGGTTGCCTGTTGCTTTCAGAATCCATTTTAAGATTTTATTATTTGTTTTTAAATCTTTAAATGGATTAGCACCGTCTTATTTAGCGGATTTGCTGACTATGCACGCCCCAGTCAGAGCACTTAGGTCAAATGACCAGCGACTTCTAGACTGTCCTAAATCTAGACTGAGAACCAGAGGAGACAGAGCATTTTCTGTTGCAGGACCTAAGCTATGGAATGCTCTTCCCCTCAATATTAAGGAAGCTAGTTCTATTGAGTCATTTAAATCGCTTTTAAAGACTCATCTTTTTGAAAAATCTTTTAATACAATATGAGCTGTGACGTTGTGATGTTTGATTGTAAAAATGTCTACATGTGTTTTTAACTATTATTATTATTATTGGGACATTTTGCCTATGTAATTTCTCTCTTTGATTAATTAGTATGTTTTTATGTTTGGTATGAATTTCTGTACAGCACTTTGTGGCAGTAATGACTGCTTGGAAATGTGCTTTATAAATAAACTTGACCTTGATAAAACTTGACCTATACCCGCGCTTCGGGGCGGAGCACGAGATGCAAATCTTACACGCCAATGTGCATTGGCTCGTTTTATCAATACCCGAAGATGACAGGTTCCCTAAGCGTGATACCAATCAGTACGGTACGTCGAACGTGACCGAACTGAAAGGGAACCATGTTTCTGAATGACAGATCCTAGTGATGACATGTAGATGGAGAAGAGAAGTGGTCCAAGAACTGAGCCCTGAGGCACCCCTGTTGCTATATGTTGCGACTTAGACACCTCACCTCTCCATGACACTGACAGTTTGTGGGTAAGAATGGAGTCAATGTCCTTGTGTATGGAAGTTTATGTCTATAGACTTTGACCAAATGGCTAGTGCCGTCTGGTCTCCTGTGCTTTCTTTGAGGGTTGCAGACACTGTCTCTTGCTAAGATCGTTCAGGGGAGCAGAGGAGATAGCGGTCTTTGAAGAGAACTGGTTTGAGGCTGATGACAAAAGGGGAGAGGGGGAAGGTTTTATAATGTCTAGAGCATTTTGATTAAGTCCATTCGTTACAACACCCTAAATGACTTACCTGAGAGGTAAGACTAGAACCATTGGAGTGCGGTTCCTGAGATGCACTTTGTCTTGAGAGTTGAAAGGAGGATCTGGTGGTTAACTGTGTCAAAAGCAGCAGACAAATCCAGTAAGATGAAAACCGAGGATTTGGAAGCTGCTTTTGCCAGTCTCAGAGCTTCAAAAACCAAGAGCAGGGCAGTCTCAGTTGAGTGTCCGCTTTTGAAACCAGACTGGTTGTTGTCCAGGAGGTTGTTCTGTGCAAGAAAGGTAGAGACTTGGTTGAAAAATGACTCGTTCAAGTGTTTTAGCAAAAATGGAAGTAATTTGTTTGTAATTTTCCAGATGTGCTGGATTTAGAGAAGGTTTTTTAACCCTTTAGAACCGTCTGTGTTGTCGCCGACACATACCAGCAAGCTGTATTCATTTGACCGTAACTCTTCAACCGTTTGCACTATCAAAACCATTCAAATTGCCCCTGACAGCAGCAATGACAGCAGCGCGGGAAGGAAGGATTTGAACAGAGAGATACGAAGCAGCAGGTTAGAGTGTTTTGGGTTGCATAAAATAATAAAAGAAACAAACAAATACATGGCGAAAGAAGTGTTAGACAGCAGAAGAGGGGATTGGGATGATTTTTAATGAAACTTGGGAAGCGGATGGCCGTTACTGTCACATGTCTGTCCTGTCTTGTGCTGCACATGGGTGTTTGTTGGTTTGTGCCATGTGCTCTCCTGTCTAATGTTCTTGTGTTTGTTTCCCAGTGTTTTGGTTTGTTTATATTATTCTAGTGTTTTCCCCCCTGCGTGGGAGTTTTGTTTATCATTGTATTTTGCTTCTATTTTATTAAAATCCCATTTTGGTTTTCTGCAATTGAGTCCTCAGTTTTGTTTTTGAATCCAGTCGTGACAGAACGAACCAGCCATATGTGGATTCAGCGGAGCGAGATTTTTTCTCCAGAGGAGGATAAGGGAAATTCCATTTCCCTATTTGAGTATTTCTCCAGATGCGCTCAAAGGACTTTGGAGGAGGAGAGCACCATGTCAGACGGTGATCAGATCGGAGGAGGTGGTCCGGTGGTCCGGAAACAGAGGAGGAGTAGGAAGACCTCCTCTGTGACTATTCCGGTGGTCCCGGTTCCGGTGGTCCCAGTTCCGGTGGTACCGAGTCCGGTGGTCCCAGTCCTGGTGGTCCTGAAACACAGGAGGAGAAAGGTTCCCTCCGTAATTGTTCCGGTGGTCCCAGTATCAGTGGTCCCAGTATCGGTGGTCCCGAGTCCGGTGGTCCCAGTTCCAGTGGTCCCAGTTCCGGTGGTCCCGAGTCCGGTGGTCCCAGTTCCCGTGGTCCCGAGTCCGGTGGTCCCGAGTCCGGTGGTCCTAGAACCCCCCATCATCAGTCCTGCCATGGCCAGGAAGGCCGTGTTCCTCTTGTGTGCAGTGGCGGTACTGCATGCGTGGAGGAGACAGTGCGCCTGCCGAGCCTGGGTCTTCGGACAAGATGGCCACCGCCGAGCCTGTTCACGTCACGCCTGCCGAGCCTGTGTCTTCGGACAAGATGGCCGCCGCCGAGCCTGTTCACATCACGCCTGCCGAGCCTGGATCTTCGGACAAAATGGCCGCCGCCGAGAGTGTTCACGTCACGTCTGCCGAGCCTGTGTCTTCGGACAAGATGGCCGCCGCCGAGCCTGTGTCTTCGGACAAGATGGCCGCCGCCGAGCCTGTTCACGTCATGCCTGCCGAGCCTGTGTCCCCTGACAAGATGGCCGCCCGAGGGGTCGTCTCCGCCATGGCCGCCCAAGGGGTCGTCTCCGCCATGGCCGCCCGAGGGGTCGTCTCCGCCATGGCCGCCCGAGGGGTCGTCTGGTAGCCGCTCCGTAGGGAGGGGGTAATGTCACATGTCTGTCCTGTCTTGTGCTGCACATGGGTGTTTGTTGGTTTGTGCCATGTGCTCTCCTGTCTAATGTTCTTGTGTTTGTTTCCCAGTGTTTTGGTTTGTTTATATTATTCTAGTGTTTTCCCCCCTGCGTGGGAGTTTTGTTTATCATTGTATTTTGCTTCTATTTTATTAAAATCCCATTTTGGTTTTCTGCAATTGAGTCCTCAGTTTTGTTTTTGAATCCAGTCGTGACAGTTACTCTTTCACGTATCTAAGCATGTAGTGAGTGCATGTGTATGTGTGCGTACGTATGAATGCATGCATTTGTATGTGTGCGCGTATGAAAAAAGTGTCCTAAAAGAAAACTGTGCTAGTGGGGTTACCTAAGCCCGCTTGAATGCTGTGGGAAAGGTACTAGTGTGAAGAGAGGTGTTGATGATATGAGTGAGTGCATGTAAAACTGAACGCGGGGGGGAAAACACTAGAATAATATAAACAAACCAAAACACTGGGAAACAAACACAAGAACATTAGACAGGAGAGCACATGGCACAAACCAATGTGCCAATTAGAACCGTCTGTGTTGTCGCCGACACATACCAGCAAGCTGTATTCATTTGACCGTAACTCTTCAACCGTTTGCACTATCAAAACCATTCAAATTGCCCCTGACAGCAGCAATGACAGCAGCGCGGGAAGGAAGGATTTGAACAGAGAGATACGAAGCAGCAGGTTAGAGTGTTTTGGGTTGCATAAAATAATAAAAGAAACAAACAAATACATGGCGAAAGAAGTGTTAGACAGCAGAAGAGGGGATTGGGATGATTTTTAATGAAACTTGGGAAGCGGATGGCCGTTACTGTCACATGTCTGTCCTGTCTTGTGCTGCACATGGGTGTTTGTTGGTTTGTGCCATGTGCTCTCCTGTCTAATGTTCTTGTGTTTGTTTCCCAGTGTTTTGGTTTGTTTATATTATTCTAGTGTTTTCCCCCCCGCGTGGGAGTTTTGTTTATCATTGTATTTTGCTTCTATTTTATTAAAATCCCATTTTGGTTTTCTGCAATTGAGTTTTTGAATCCAGTCGTGACAGAACGAACCAGCCATATGTGGATTCAGCGGAGCGAGATTTTTTCTCCAGAGGAGGATAAGGGAAATTCCATTTCCCTATTTGAGTATTTCTCCAGATGCGCTCAAAGGACTTTGGAGGAGGAGAGCACCATGTCAGACGGTGATCAGATCGGAGGAGGTGGTCCGGTGGTCCGGAAACGGAGGAGGAGAAGGAAGACCTCCTCTGTGACTATTCCGGTGGTCCCGGTTCCGGTGGTCCCAGTTCCGGTGGTACCGAGTCCGGTGGTCCCAGTCCCGGTGGTCCTGAAACACAGGAGGAGAAAGGTTCCCTCCGTAATTGTTCCGGTGGTCCCAGTATCAGTGGTCCCAGCATCGGTGGTCCCGAGTCCGGTGGTCCCAGTTCCAGTGGTCCCAGTTCCGGTGGTCCCGAGTCCGGTGGTCCCAGTTCCCGTGGTCCCGAGTCCGGTGGTCCCGAGTCCGGTGGTCCCAGAACCCCCCATCATCAGTCCTGCCATGGCCAGGAAGGCCGTGTTCCTCTTGTGTGCAGTGGCGGTACTGCATGCGTGGAGGAGACACAGTGCGCCTGCCGAGCCTGGGTCTTCGGACAAGATGGCCACCGCCGAGCCTGTTCACGTCACGCCTGCCGAGCCTGTGTCTTCGGACAAGATGGCCGCCGCCGAGCCTGTTCACGTCACGCCTGCCGAGCCTGGGTCTTCGGACAAAATGGCCGCCGCCGAGAGTGTTCACGTCACGTCTGCCGAGCCTGTGTCTTCGGACAAGATGGCCGCCGCCGAGCCTGTGTCTTCGGACAAGATGGCCGCCGCCGAGCCTGTTCACGTCATGCCTGCCGAGCCTGTGTCCCCTGACAAGATGGCCGCCCGAGGGGTCGTCTCCGCCATGGCCGCCCGAGGGGTCGTCTCCGCCATGGCCGCCCGAGGGGTCGTCTCCGCCATGGCCGCCCGAGGGGTCGTCTGGTAGCCGCTCCGTAGGGAGGGGGTAATGTCACATGTCTGTCCTGTCTTGTGCTGCACATGGGTGTTTGTTGGTTTGTGCCATGTGCTCTCCTGTCTAATGTTCTTGTGTTTGTTTCCCAGTGTTTTGGTTTGTTTATATTATTCTAGTGTTTTCCCCCCCCGCGTGGGAGTTTTGTTTATCATTGTATTTTGCTTCTATTTTATTAAAATCCCATTTTGGTTTTCTGCAATTGAGTCCTCAGTTTTGTTTTTGAATCCAGTCGTGACAGTTACTCTTTCACGTATCTAAGCATGTAGTGAGTGCATGTGTATGTGTGCGTACGTATGAATGCATGCATTTGTATGTGTGCGCGTATGAAAAAAGTGTCCTAAAAGAAAACTGTGCTAGTGGGGTTACCTAAGCCCGCTTGAATGCTGTGGGAAAGGTACTAGTGTGAAGAGAGGTGTTGATGATATGAGTGAGTGCATGTAAAACTGAAGAAGAAATGGCTTGAAGGAGATGTGTGGGAATATGATCAAGCGGACAGGTATTAGGGAAATTGGGATGGATGAGTTTGGAGACTTCTGCCTCTAAAAGCAGACAGAAGGAGGGAAACATGTGTGTGTTAGCTGTTAAGATGTGCGTGTCAAATTGTGGCATGGAAAATTGGCCGCTGATGGTGATTGTTTTATTTATGAAGAATGTGGCAAAGTCATCAGCTGTTATAGGGTCGATGAAGGAGGAGGGTTAAGAAGAGAGGAGAAGGTTTTGAAAAGCATGTGAGAATCAGAAGAATTGTTAATTTTGGTGTGGTAGTAAGTCATTTTAGCAGTAGAGACAGAAGGAAGAGTGGAAAGATTGATACAAACCAAGGTCAGTGGGAGCTTTTGATTTGGGCCACTTCCTCTCTGCAGCCCCTGAGTTTAGAACGATGCTCACAGAGAACATCAGATAACCAGGGGGCAGAGAGGGTTCCCTTACGGAACAAAATTATATGGGAATACAGTATACTGCTAAATATAATGCAATATATTACATAATGCATTTCCATATATGTGAAACTAGTACTTATATTTTTCAATATACTACTTTGACCATGTATAGCTATATATTAATGACTAGAAAGTATTTATAAATTAAGACAAAAATAGCAGTACATGTAATATTCACAAAGTTTTATCTTTTATTGTGTAGTCTACATATATTGCACATACATGTTCCCATATAAATGTGAATGTATGTTCACACATATATTTACACACACATTCACGGAATGAGTTACAACAGATTTCTAGTTCCTAGCATGCTTTGCTTCTGACTGTTAAAGGAGAGCAAATGTTAAAATTAAGTGTTATTTTATGTGCTTTGCTCAATATTAATATAGCGGGGAGATCTATTAGTGTTTAATGTTCTATTATTTTTTTATTTACACATTTTTCTGGTATGTCTGAGTTTTTGGGGTTACCATTGTGCTGAAGCGTACTGTTGTGGCAAAAATATTCATTAAACAATCAATCACTGCGTAAGAGACACTCTGAAATTCAAATGATCATTAAAAAGTAGTTTATTCTTGCAAGAAGGCCCAGTTGCCACACAGAAGTCAAAAGTACAGTCTGTGAAACAAGTGCGATGAGGAAGGGAGAGCAGAGGAGTCTTTATACTGCTTTCAAGGTCTTCTGCTTACAGGCCCTTATCTAAACAAGGGAAGGTTTCTCTGCTAGTGATCTAATCCTGCTGAGTTTATTCTTACAAACTCACAAGTTCTAAATTGGACGGCCTCTGACCCTAGGGGACATAGGCACCTTTTCAATCTGCCTCCTCCTGACGTCTCACCTGTTTCCCAGTGTTTAAAAAAAACACACACACATTAGTCATATGTTGGCAGACCATGTACAGTCCAACAAAGAGTCATTTCAATGTCTTACTGAAAGTAAATGAAAATCAATACTGTAAATCAATGAAAATCAAAAAATTGCCATAACACTTCCCCCTTTTTATCATTTATTGATAACTGATCAATCAATAATAAAAATAATAATAAATGAACCAAGTTTAAGTCTTACATCACACTCATACTTCTCATTTCTGATTTTCATATAACTGATAACTCTTCTTTAAACTTGTAGGAAAAGAAAATTAAAAGAAAATGAGCTTAGGCTGTTTTTTGTAAGGTTAGGCCCTTAATTTTATAGCAAGCAAGTAAAGATTCATATAAGGCCGGGCTAGTCGGATAAACACTGTTTCGCGTCCCCAACACTAGGTCGGACCCACATTCACCCCAATATGAACAAGAAATAATATGGAAAAACTTCATCACCCCATGGTTGATTTCACAATCTTAAAAAGATACAAAGAAATAAAGTACATAAAAAGAAATCCCTCATTTCAATCCCTCGCATTTGTACGCCACCTCGTGACACAGATCGCTGCTGCTTTTAACCCTCTTTACATTATCATCGTACGTATTCACCCATGACTAACAAAATTATCAGAATAACACATACAATCATAACTCCTATACATTCAGCCTTTTCCATTAATCCACACCCATCTACATATTTCCTAACCATATTTTGTTTACTTTTAATTCAATTGAGCAATGGTTTTACTTAGTAAGCTCTATTTAATACCCTATTTAATCAAATCTAACCAGAAGAGTTTTATGATTTTATCCATTCTACCCAATTTGGTTGTTAAAAAAATTAACTCTTACTTTTCCATTACAGACCGACTGTCTTTTTTTTTTTTTATGACCGTACTTCACATCATTGAATAGATTTTATACTTTTCCTGAAAACATTTGCACCAATCAAATCATTAGATCTATATCAATACTAAGCCCTAGTTTGATTTAATCAAATAAAATCATCAAAATCGTCACAAAACTAATTATTCTGCTAAACTTAAACCATTAGTTGATCCACATCCTCCTCCAGGTGTGTTGACCATCTCATTCGCCCCATGGACATTCCGTCTTCACCAGGTTGACTCTTTGCGAATCGTTGCAATGGGCTTTCCATCGTTGGCAAGGGAGGCCGTTACTAGCATGAGCCTTTGATCCCTTACTTTCTGCTCTATGGGATGGTTGAGGCTTGTCGTTGTAGTCAAAGGTGAGAGGCTTGGACCCAGGTGTCACCCTCTCCAACCATTTTCTGATCATTACAAGATTTTTCTGATCACGACCGCACTCCCACTGGAATGAACCATTTCCTGCCTGCTGTCACCTGTGAATGCAGACCCTAGCTATTTTGTTATTGACCGCTCGTCTGGCCGGTCGTCCCTTTTGGTGTGACCTGTTGAATCAACAGCCTGAAACATATTGTCACCAGATAATTTTGCTCACTGTATAGCACTCAGGGTCCTTGTTTTCCCTGAAAAACACTCAACCCACTTTGCTCATGTTAACAAAACAATATTTATACATTTGGAACAGAATCAGTTCTGTTTGACACAATCCATCCTGACATTCTGCAAAGGGAAAATTTTAAGTTATGCGCTTGCGCAGGTGTGGCTGTTTCTTTCTGCCACTATAATAACTCAAGCCAGGATAGTGAGCTCAATTCATCCATAGCCATTATTTTGCTGGGCACACTCTGACCTGTATCAAAAGTCTGCATGCTCTGTAAAGAAAAACAAACGTTGAGGTTATTGTCAGATAATAAAGTACACACAGTTTCTTTTGTCTGCTGTGTTGCCGCGGCCTTCGCTGCCGAATCTGCCCTGGCGTTTCCTGTTGAAACAGTCCTTGTTATTAGCACACTTACAGAAAGCAATTTTGTTAGGGAGAAAAATTACGACTTACAGGGCTTTTACTCAGTTAAACCCAGTGTCCTCCCAACATTTATCGTCCCACCTGTTCGATTGCATTCAGCAAATTTGAACCCCTTGGTATGGCAATTGTTACCATCCCCCTTTTGATGCATGATGCACTTCAACTCATGCATCAATTTAACATAATGGTGTTTGGGTAAACAAAGTTTACAACACTAACCCAAATGTTGTCCTTCAACCAAATTTCCTCCAGACATCTTTTTTTTTTTTTGCCTCTGAAACAAAGTATTACGTAAGCCACAATCTCATCTTTTTATCTAATAATTTGAAGGGCACTGGCCCTGAGTCTCACTGCTTTTCAGTCCTTTTATTTAGTCTCTCAAGTCAGTCATCTACAAACATTTTTCAATGTCAAAGTCATCAATTGTTTCTATCAGGTCAGGTCGTGGTGTACAGACTTAATCGTCATTGTCAGTCAAACA
Organism: Vimba vimba; assembly: GCA_022828995.1. NCBI lineage: Eukaryota > Metazoa > Chordata > Actinopteri > Cypriniformes > Leuciscidae > Vimba > Vimba vimba. The sequence goes on from CM040823.1 coordinate 33,525,231, forward strand.
ACATTCCCCTCCTTTGTTCACAATAATCATAAATCTGAGGGGCTCTCTGGATAATTTGATATTGACTTAGCCAATGTGTCACTTTGTTGTTGCCATCAAATCTATAACATTTTCGTTTATATCAACCCACGATGGACGACGATCTACAACGATTCCAATTTACATAAATACTTAAACTGATCCAGAAAGTAATTCAAATCTACTGCACAACATAAATGACCAAAGTAATAACTAACAGACAGAGCTTGATGATCAGTCAACTGAAACTTGCCCCATGTTCTGTCTTGTCTTTTCATCAGATTTTTGGCTTCTTTAAACTTTGTCATTTGCCTTAACCCATCTGTAATGATAGAACACTCATTCCAGAGGTTAATGACACATATACACACTATTCAGACGGAATAGCTGCTCTAAACTAACACATACCAAACATGAATTAACTCTCATACAAAACATACAATGCTGTCACCATCAAACACACACACTCACACCTGACTATGAACTCATATTCATATCTTCTGGTGTTTACTCTAAACATATTTAAATAAGATTTTAAACTTCTCATTTTCCTGTAGCTTTTATCTAATTTTGCATGGTCTCTTTACCAGTTTCAAAGCACATTTGTTCATTATTCATTTTCTCTTAGAAAAGTCAGCTGGGTTGTTTTGGTTCATTATCATTATTTTGCTTCAGCTTACTTTAGCAGGCGGATAACAGAAACAGTCCTCCACTCTCTCACAAATTATCTTTTCAACAGCCCTCTAAGACTGTAGCTAAATTAATCATAGTCTAGAACCCTTAATAGTTCACAAATGTTAAAATACAAATTTTTACTCAAATTAGTACCATTACAACAATCTAAAATACATCATGCTATGAGCATTTCTAAGGTTATCTTTAGTTTAAATACTCAATTCACCTAACTTTTGTTATCCAGAAATTTCTCTTGACTCATCACAAGTTGTCTTCATCTTTAGCCACCACCATGTCTAACGACCTTCAGGAGTTAAAACTATCTTACAGACATATTATTTCAATATCAACTACTATAATATTTTCCCTTGCCCATAAGGCAACCATCATCATGTTCCTGATAAAAATTAAGTTTTGTTACTGTCTCCACAACAAATAATGACAATCACCTCACAGTCTCAGCTGGCTCTTGAAAGCCCATTCCCATTAGCTCTTAATCTATAATTATCTTCTCTTCATGGTGTTGTCCCTTGGCATTGTTGCAGACACTTGTCATAATGAAAAACAAGCCATACAATGAATGCGGTTTCTGGTGAGTGGTATATGGGGACTCACATTTTCTGGGTCAGACATGCCGTAACTCCTCACAGCCCATCTGGCCTCTCAATGATCTGCTGATGCTGGTGGCCACTCAGTCAATCAGCGCCACTCTCATACCCATCTTCACATAAAACATCTCCATCAGGAGATGCCCAGTGTTTTTGGCGTGACTTCCCCTGTCTTAGGTTGACCTTTGGCCAAAGGATCTTACCCGTCTTTGGGGTAAGCACTTTGTACACACTTGGTTACCGCTCTTTCCCATCACAGAATCAGTTTTCTTCAACAGACTCAGTTGGAGCTTAGGAAAGGCACATTCAAGAGTCACCAGAGCACTCTGGACTGCCTAATAGTGTTAACAAAGGGAGACAGGTTAATAACAACAGTATTTAATCACTTAAATCTTTTAAACATCTTCAAATCAGCAAAATCGCAATACTGAGCTTACACTCAGTAAATTTAGTTATCACAACGTCCATTCAGTGTACTGTTACATCTGTAGCCGGAGCCATCAGCCCTGTTTCATGGTGGAGGCTAAAATCAGACAAAGAAGTTACTGGTCCTAAACTAGTCAAAAATGTCACTTCTATCGTTTAAGACTTCTTTAAAGTCATTAAATTTTACTTTTAAAACATTTACAAATTTCCCTTTAAATGTATGAAATCTGAACTGCCTTGTAGCATGATTTCCTTTAACATCCATGTCTATGGTTTTCAACTAAAACAATGTGCCTTACTATATTATGACACAGGCTCAGATAAGAGCTTTTAGCTGACATTGAATGAGAGAGACTCTGAGGCATTTAGGACTGGTACACTTCATTCTTATAAACTTCTAAAAGCAAACTTTATCTGCCATCTTTTAACTCTAGCCCAGCAGTAAGGCATCTTTGCCAGAATTTACATGTATTTTCAAACAACCATATTTTATATTTGTCTTTTGTCCACATCATGGAATTTAGACATTACAAAGAAATTTCCACTCAAATTGTGTCTTTGTGGCACTGGCCGTCTCAGCCACAGCACTCACCAGATTCAGATAAGCAAACTGTTTCAGCCAATCACAAGCTTATCTTTTGAAACCAAACCATCAGCTCCTAGTTCTTTCATGGTCAACACTATTTATCCACGTTCAAAACACTAACAATCTGTTTTTTTAATCAGATGCCTTTCTACACATTTTACATTTAGCAACTGTTAATCCCGTAACACTGCTTCTGCTTATTTTATCTTAAAGAAAGAATAATAATTATTCTAGTTCTTAATAACGTTTCGCATTTCATCTCAATTTTAGTTGTCAGGTTCTCAATTACCATAATTTAATACCTGACTTCAGTGTTTTCTCTTGGAGTTTATCAATCTTCTTTTAGGATTCACACTAACTTTTGAGGCTGCCCTCTCTGCTTGTGATGCATTTTATTACAAGTTGTGATACAACTTGTTAGATTTGTATCTCTATATCATCTAAAACCTTATCAAAGCGTTTCATTCAAAACACAATCATCCTTTTATTTACCGGTACTTTTAAAATATTTTGAAACTCATTTGTTTAATTTTACATCAACCTGTATTCATCAATTCACTAGCTCTTTCCTTCAAAAGGATTCCCTTAAGACTTAAATCTTTCAACCTTCCTTTAACCTTCTTTTCTCCCTTATTTACTTGCACGTTCTTTTCACTTTCTGTAGCACTGCATTCACATTCTTAGTTCTTTCTCAGACGAAAACTTTAATATCGTCATTTAAATACTGTTCTACTTTCAAAAACCCACATTATACACGTCACTTTCACGTTATCACTTTCTTTTCTGAGTGTCCATTTACAATTATGGGCTAAATGGCCCCGCTGACCACAATTAAAACACTCTCTTTACCTATAGTTTGATCATTGAGCTTGCAAACGGCTCCAACTTACTGCACACCCTTGAAGCAGTGTGTCCCCATCAGGAATGTAAACAGAGCCACTGATAAGCAGTTCTCTGTATTATTTTACAGTCCACCAGTGTGGATTCAATCACAATAGCCAAATCATATTCTTCATCATTATTATTGGCAGCACATTAATTTCCATAAGTTGCAAAGAAAATCACTCAACATATTCTAAAGGGTTTTCACAATGTTTCTGTCTAACTTGAATCACATTTCTTTGAAGTCAGAGCTTCAGATCACTGCTGCTTGCAGCATTCGCTCTCTTCTGTCTTACTGTTTGTTTCATGATTCTCAGTCCCACTTATCTCTGCTGTTTCACAAAAACCAAAATATCATATTACTCATATCTCAATTCCTAAATCGCACAGACAGCCATTATAGCTGCTTGCTCCTTCAACTCTTGTTATGAAAATTCTCTAGACATCATTATTTTACCACTAAAATATAAATGTTCCCCATTCTGCTTAATAAAAACTTCATTCCTTATTTTACATCACTTAATTTGACTTAACAGGCGTTCATAAATAGTTCCATAAATTCTATCAGAAATTTTATTTTATACCATACATTTTGCATACATTTCTTCTCAACTTTCCCTACATGCTAGTTCCTTCTGCATCCTTTTCCCTTCTTTTCGCTCTGCCTCATCTAACCAGTACACGATTACAATCCACACACACGTCTCTCACACAACAACCTTTTGTTTTTTCACTTCCCTGTTCCATCGAGTCTCTCACCGCTGTCAGCCTAGTGACACTTAACATTCCCTCCCTGGGAAAATCATGGTACTTAATCAACTTTCGCATAATTTTTTTTCATTTGACTGTAAACCGGTGTACAAAACCGGTCGCATTTACTGTTAGATGACCCCATTTTGGCTGAATCTCCTTTCTGGATTTCACTCTTTCGACATGTGTCTTACAGTATCTGTCAAACGTCTTCAACAGACCCGATTTTTCCTTCACCCAAAATCGGTCGGGTTTCAGCAAATATGCTGTGCTTTTGTAATTAAGTTTTACTCAAAATCTTCTCATGAACACTTCTTAGCGCTCGATTAATTCTGATTCACCTAATAATCTGGCGTGGCTCTTCCGTCCACCTTTACAAGGTTTCCTCGGGTTACAGAGATTTTGAGCAAAACTAATTAATCAGCAACTGTGATTATCTGAATCACCTGTGGCACTCTTGTCCACCACGAGCTAAGTGTGGCAGAAACCGGTCTGAATCTGTCAGATCAATTTCTCCCTCAAAAATTGTGATTATCTGAATCACCTCTCGCTCGTACCAAAAGCAAACTCAGCCAACATGGTTCATGTTCACTCATCATTTTTGAACCCCCAAAAAGAAAATAATTTAGCTGTCTCTTACCAGAGATGTTTTGTTGCCACGGTTCGTTTTCACTCAATTCCAGTGGTTGCTTCCTCCGGACCCCGGCGGAACGGCCCCTCGTCCCTCAAAACTATTCGGGGTAGGGCTGTGACTCTGAGTCCAGGAGGCCAATTCACCGTTTGCTCTCGGGTCCAAAGGGCACATCCAAGGAATCCCACTTCTGACACCAATTGTTGTGGCAAAAATATTCATTAAACAATCAATCACTGCGTAAGAGACACTCTGAAATTCAAATGATCATTAAAAAGTAGTTTATTCTTGCAAGAAGGCCCAGTTGCCACACAGAAGTCAAAAGTACAGTCTGTGAAACAAGTGTGATGAGGAAGGGAGGGCAGAGGAGTCTTTATACTGCTTTCAAGGTCTTCTGCTTACAGGCCCTTATCTAAACAAGGGAAGGTTTCTCTGCTAGTGATCTAATCCTGCTGAGTTTATTCTTACAAACTCACAAGTTCTAAATTGGACGGCCTCTGACCCTAGGGGACATAGGCACCTTTTCAATCTGCCTCCTCCTGACGTCTCACCTGTTTCCCAGTGTTTAAAAAAAACACACACACATTAGTCATATGTTGGCAGACCATGTACAGTCCAACAAAGAGTCATTTCAATGTCTTACTGAAAGTAAATGAAAATCAATACTGTAAATCAATGAAAATCAAAAAATTGCCATAACACGTACAATCAAGAGGTTTATGATTGGCCTTTTTTAAGTTTAAATTGGATGATTTTAAAAGTAATGGCTGTGCACTCCTCAGCACAGTCATAGTCTCTTGGCTAAATACTTTAGCACATGTAGGTGTGCTTGAGATTTTGTTAATTAGCTTGAAAATATGAAACAGTTCATGTAAATAATTAATAATAATAATAAAAAAGTAATATATTACATTATACATTATTATGTGTTTATGTTGCATGAGTAAATATATCTGTAATATATTACACATGAAGTACCATATCTGATCACATATACATCTATATATTATGAAGTGTATTGCTGAATATAGAATGACATACATTATGATATATTAGTAAATATATTGTCACATATTTTTAAATATATTAAAAACGGCAATTCCTTATGTATTATTTACTATATTGTGATATATTAGCAAATATATATTATTCTGTATATTTTCAAATATACTGTTAAACCATTTAATATATTGATCATTCATATATGGGAAATATATTTTTGTTCCGTAAGGGTTGCACGGGCTGGCTTGGATGAAAGGAGGCAGAAGTTATCTAAGCACAATGTTAGAGTGGAGAAAATAGTATCACTTGCACTGTTCATATCTAGTGATGAGAGCTGATTAGAAGGAGGACGTGTAGATGAGACCAAAGAGGATAGGCAGGAAAACGTGGATAGCTGGAAAATTCAGTCAATGGCAAAGAAAGAGTAAAATAGATTTAAAGTAAATTCCTATGTACCCTACCAGTGGACTAGCCAACACAAAAAACAATTCAGATACTCAGAATGGGAAAATATCTGTTTTCTTTATAAATCAATATTTTTAAACAATGTACGTTTATAAGACAGTATGTCCAATTATGTGAAAATGTATTTAATAGGCTACTCAATCAAAAGAGTCAATACAACTACAAACCAAGCATACTTAGAGTACTTAATTATACTTGTAAGTAGGGCCTATATCTCATAAAAAGACTGAGTACAAGTATAGGCCAAATATACGGTACTTAGATTTTTCTGTCTTTAAGTCAAATATACATAAAGGGATAGTTCACCCAAAAATGAAAATGCTGCCATTACCCACCCTCAAGTTGTTGCAGTCCTGTATGAATTTCTTTCTTCTGCTGGACAAAAATGAAACAAAAACAAAGATATTTTGTAGAATGTTGGTAACCAAACAGTTTATGGGCCCCGTTGACTTCCATTGTTTGTTTGTTTTTCCTATACTATGGAAGTCAGTGTGGCCCATCAACTGTTTGGTTACTCATATTCTTCAAAATATCTTCTTTGTGTTCAGTAGAAGAAAGGAATTCATACAGGTTTGGAACCACCATTTGCCTCACGCAGTGCAACACATCTCCTTCGCATAGAGTTGATCAGGTTGTTGATTGTGGCCTGTGGAATGTTGGTCCACTCCTCTTCAATGGCTGTGCGAAGTTGCTGGAAATTGGCAGGACCTGGAACACGCTGTCGTATACGCCGATCCAGAGCATCCCAAACATCCTCAATGGGTGACATGTCCGGTAAGTATGCTGGCCATGCAAGAACTGGGATGTTTTCAGCTTCCAGGAATTGTGTACAGATCCTTGCAACATGGGGCCGTGCATTATCATGCTGCAAGATGAGGTGACGGTCATGGATGATTGGCACAACAATGAGCCTTAGGATCTCATCATGGTATCTCTGTGCATTCAAAATGCCATCAATAAAATGCACCTGTGTTCGTTGTCCATAACATATGCATGCCCATACCATAACCCCACTGCCACCATGGGCCACTCGATCCACAACGTTGACATCAGCAAACCGCTCACCCACACGACGCCATACGTCTGCCATCTGCCCTGTACAGTCAAAACCGGGATTCACCCGTGAAGAGAACACCTCTCCAAAATGCCAGACGCCATTGAATGTGAGCATTTGCCCACTCAAGTCGGTTATGATGACGAACTGCAGTCAGGTCGAGACTCCAATGAGGACGACGAGCATGCAGATGAGCTTCCCTGAGATGGTTTCTGACAGTTTGTCTGGGTGGCTGTTCTCAGACAATCTTGGAGGTGAAGATGCTAGATGTGGAGGTCCTGGGCTGGTGTGGTTACATGTGGTCTGCGGTTGTGAGGCCAGTTGGATGTACTGCCAAATTCTCTGAAACGCCTTTGGAGACGGCTTATGGAAGAGAAATGAACATTCAATTCACAGGCAACAGCTCTGGTCGACATTCCTGCAGTCAGCATGCCAATTGCACGCTCCCTCAAAACTTGCGACATCTGTGGTATTGTGCTGTGTGATAAAACTCCACATTTTAGAGTGCCCTTTTATTGTGGCCAGCCTAAGGCACACCTGTGCAATAATCATGCTGTCTAATCAGCATCTTGATATGCCACACCTGTGAGGTGGATGGATTATCTCGGCAAAGGAGAAGTGCTCACTAAAACAGATTTAGACAGATTTGTTTGAAATAGGCCTTTTGTGTACATAGAAAAAGTTTTAGATCAGCTCATAAAAAATGGGGGCAAAAACTAAATTGTTGCGTTTATAATTTTGTTCAGTGTATCTACTTTTTCCCATAACATCGGGTTGTAACAACAACAAACTACTGGACTCTGCAAAAACAACAGACACCCACATTGAGGAGTGCTTGTATGATTTAAAAGTCTAGTTTAAAATTATAGATCATAACTTCTAGAGAGAAATTGCACAGACACTGAACAAGGATGAAACATTCTAGTGTGCAGGCCTGTGTACACACACAATTAAATGGAGTACACTTTGAAAGTATATGGTTTTACGCATGCAATAAGCATTCGTATCAAAACTGAAAGATACTTTGGAGTTTAGGGTTGGGGTTAGGTATGGACATCCATGCTGACGTTTTTTTTTTTTTTTTTATCATTTACGTTTTGGTACGAATCACACTGTTTGAATTTATACAAAATCACCAGATTGTAAAATAGTTACATTTTCTCATGAGATCAGTTTGTAGATACTCTATAAAAAGAGAAAACTTTAATAGTTTGGGCTGAGCAGCTTCTATTCGAGATCAATGGTGGGTGATTTAACAGCAGGACAACAGTGCGAGGAGAGCTGTGTTAATGAAAAAACTATTTCCCTGTCGTGCTGGACAGACGTGCTGTGTCTGCGGGGCTATAAAGAGACCCAAAGCTCGCTCACAGCACGTATAAAGTCAATGATACACACACACACACATGGCAGCACACACACTGGTAAGCAGGCAGCATTGCACTGGCAGCAGCCCAACTGTTTCCCAGAGATAAGCGGGAGAACTAAGCGCTTCAGGTGCCTCTAATTTAATAAGACGTAGAAAGATGTGCACATCATCACTATCTAATTAAGAATCTGAGCTCTCAACAACAACAAAAAGTTTCTAAACAAACAGAATGTGGAGTGTTTACAGTGTTACAGTGATGTGATGTGGGTAGCTATTCAGTGTCAATCTGATAATACACTACAGACGTTTATCTAGAAACTGCATTGTAACAATACCTACAGGGTAGCTATTCATGTGGCTGACACTAAGAATTGTGCTGAAGAGGATGATGTGTGATGGTCACAATATAGGTTGTCTATCATACATGGTGTGGGTGAATCACATTTCATTAGATTTTACTTTATTAGAATAAAGATTATACTGATGTGCATGAGTCAACGATCAACTGTACAGTTTAGCATATAAATTATACAAAAATTTTGACCACAGAATGCCATGTTTGACCAATCAGAATTCAAATATATACTGTAATATAAATAGGAATTTTTACAGAAAAATGGTTTCACTTTATTTTGATGGTCCACTTTGCACTCTAACTATAAGTAACTTTGCAACTACAAGACAACTAACTCTCATTAGAGTATTAGTAGACTATAGTAGACTTTTAGGTTAAGGGTAGGTGTTACACCATGTCTACACCGGACGCGACTATTGTCGCTCAGGTCGCGTCGCGTTGCGCCGCAACAGCTTAAGGGTGTCTAAACTCGACGCGACAAAGCGCCTGTTGCAAAGCATTTGTCCTTCATGTCCGGTGTAGACAAGGTGTAGACAAGGTGTAGACAAGGTGTTAGGATTTGGGTTTGTAGATTAAGTTCACATACAGTAGCAAAGTTACTTATAGTTAGTACAATGTCTGTTGCAGGACCATCCAAATAAATTGTTAGCAGATATTAAGTCTAGTTATACTCTAATGAGAGTTAGTTTATATGTAGCTGCAAAGTTACTTAGTAGAATCAGGCCCGTCGCGACAAGGCAGGCAAACCAAGCAATTGCTTGGGGCCCCGCGCTGGCCTGGGGCCCCAAGACAACGACTGGTTAAGAATAAAATGCAATGACAAACTGTGAGCGCCCCTTTGATAGTCAATGCAGTAAAGTGCAATGACACTGTTATCGGGATCCCCCTCAAGGGGGCCCCCCTCAGTAGTCTGACAGCAGCCAGCCAATCACGCGATCTCTGCTGCCGGCAAAATACAAAAACTCCTCGGCAGTCATCATGAAGCGGAATTATGCTTCAGGAAGCCAGAAAAGAATGAAGAGAAAGGAAGAGGAGGATAAGAAAAAACAAGATAGTGGTAAGTAGGGGTGTAACGATACACGTATTCGTATTGAACCGTTCGGTATGAGGCTTTCGGTTCGGTGTTCGGTACGCATTTTCAAACCGAACGGTTCGTTGGATCATTTTTCCTGCCGACCAAAATTTCATTATTTCAAATGTAGGCGCGTTGCGCGTGGCAAGCGCGCTCATAATGTAGAGACGCCGGCGCGACCACAACATTGCCCAACATCAAATGGCAAACGTAATGCAAGCGGAACGAAACTGAGCTACTCGTTATTGTGTGGTTGAAGGACCGTTTATCAGTTTGGACCAGTGCAGCGCGAGCCGATCGTGATCATGCGACACTGTTACTACACAGCGCTAATAAGAGATCCAGTAAAGAAAGCATTTGAATTCGCCACAGAAGTAATAACATCGCTGCGAGATCTAGTGAGAAACATTCACATAGTTTGGCAGGAATAGTAGGCTATAATGCCTTCAAGTAACATTACGTCGGTTTTATTTTGACATTATGAATACAATGCAAATGTTAATCTTAACTAAAATAAACATTTGTTTATAACTACTACAATATTAGATTTAATTTTTTTCCAAGGAGCTGTTTTGTTTTATATGCTCCTAAGAAGAGTCAATTATAGCTCCAGAATTGCTCAAAGTAAAAAGAAATCATATTTTATGATAAAAAAAAAAATAAAAAAAATCAAGGAAATTGGCATTTCTTTCTTTTTGCTGTATCGAAAACATACCAAACCGTAACACATGTGTATCGTATTGAACCGAACCGTGAATTTTGTTACACCCCTAGTGGTAAGTGATAAATTACACTGGATAAAATAGCTCCACTTGTCTTTTACAAATGGTGTAATTTTGCAGCAGGTAGGCTAGAAAAAATATGTTTATGTTAGCTACCTGCCTGACGGCAAATGCTGCTTGTAACAAACAGTTAGTGCAACTTTTTTTTCGAACGGACGGAATATGGTTACATATTATAATATGTTTTTTATTGGGGGGGCCTCCATGTCCATTTTGCTTGGGGCCCCCAAATTCCTTCAAACGGCCCTGAGTAGAATGTCTGAAGTGGACCATTGAAATAAAGTGTTACCAAAAAAACTGGCAGCAGTGGTTGGCAGACAGTACAAATGTAAACATATTTATAGAACAACCTGTACATTTTACAGTTTACAACTGTAATTGACAAAAATAAACCAATAAATCCAAACAGCACAAATATGTTTTGCACCTTTAACATATACTGACATATCTCCATAACACAGATGGTAAAGAGCAAACCACATGAAGAATCAAAGTCAGTTTCTCACGTGTACAGTAGCCTTTCCACAAGCTGAAAAATACTAATATATAGAAAGTGCACAGTATCATATACAGAAAAAACAATGGTAACATAGAAGGAACTAAAATAATGTTATAAACATTCATTAAACAATATTAGATGTAACATAAAACTCTAAAAACTGATAACAAAACCATTAAGAAATTATTTAAATTAAATTAAATTAAATTAAATTAAATTAAATTAAATTAAAGTATTTAAATTAAATACCATCAAATGTGAAGTGTCACACTGGGAATTTTGGGAATGTCAGTTTATGTTTGTTTTTACCACTATAAATTATAAGATGTCTTGTTCTATTTTACTATTACTATAAAAAAAATGTAAAAAAACATGTTACTGCAAGACGCACATATTTTATAGCGCATGGTACATGGTAGTCAGTCATGGTAGTCATTCAGTTCCATAAAGTCAAATGTTTGGCACAATTTCTTTATTATTTTCTACATTTTAGAAAAATAATGTTATCTAAACTATACAATGGCACAAATGCAAGCATGGGAATTATACAGTGACCAAATTGCTATGTATTTGAGTACTGCTCACTAGACATTGACTCAAATGAGCAGCATCCTGAGATGCTTATATTATAAATAGTATTGAAAAACTCCCATATGTACTGGAAACCCAATCTCGTGCAATGTGTCTGTATCACGCATTGTATTTATTGTGCAATTTATATGCAAAAATTGAACTGATTTAACTAATTTCAAACATTTAAGCAAGCCAAACAATTTTGAATAAAAATCAGTTATCAAGTCAATGTTGAAAGTTTTAAAATATGCATATCTGATATTATCCCGACATTACAGTTGGGATTTCTCATCAGTGGAGTGATATCATCATGTAATGGAGAGCCTGTAAAGAGAGTCAAAGAGATGCTTTGATAGCTTTAGAGAGTTGAAATCTTGATTAATCTGAGCCGTGGAGATTTCAGAGCAGACTAATGAAAAAAAAATAATTCAAACCAATGGGAGACTAGGGCTGCTATCTCCCTGGGTTTGTTTTTGGTGTGCTATTATATTCTACCCTGCAAAAAAGAGAGCTGTTCATCAGGTGTTTCAGCTCTGGGTTCATGGCAGGCCAGCTCTACAGGCTCATTAAAGCTTGGAGCAGGTGCACTTTCATGAGTGAATATTATAATGCAATGTCAGTCAGAGAGCAGGTTAGCGTGGCCGCTGTATACCGACGGCAGAGAGACCGTCTCTCTTTCAGAGCACCCACTGTACGCCATTAATTATTTCCATGGCTACAGCAAATCACAGGAGAAGCTAGTCAGCTCAGATCCCATTAAAAGTTTTACATAACCCCCCTTTAAACATTTAATGACAAGCCAACTCTGTGCTGGAAATATGACTGTTTATATGAAGAGCAGCGGTGAAAGACAGCAAAAGATATAACCAATTCCTCTTGAGGAAGTGATGTCAGAAAATGTTTGAACAAAGTAAATATATTTATAAAAAGTATATATAGAAAAGTTCAAGAATATATTTTAAGTATACGATGTAGTAAGTATACTACTAGTGCTCTGGATGAGTACAAAGAGCAGGCAAAGGGCAGGAAACCAGGGGAAACAACTGAATTCCCCAGGTAATCCCCAGCTGAATTACCTATGTTTTCTTTTTTTTTCTCTTTTCTTTATTCTTTTTTTTTTTGGACAAACACCATCACAAGAAGAGATCACTTCAAAATGTGCTGTTTAAATCCTTTTTGACCACTGCGGAGCACAGTACAACAACGTTTGCACTTCACTGTAATTTGCATGCATTTTAAAGATGTACACTTTTATTAATGAAATGCTGGAAATTTTATAAGAACATTTCATCACCGCTCCACCTCAGCGAGGTGGATAAAATGGAGAAAGAGAAAAAAGCACGTAAACATTTGAAATGGGCCGTTATTGTGTCAGCAATATGCTATGCAATAAAATTTTAAAATATGAATTATATACAATCATATACATTAAAAATATAAACCAAGCGGCTTTATATAGCATTTCCATAGGCTATTTTTTAAATTACATCCATTATTTTTTAGATAAAATGCAAGCAGTCTAGCTTCCTATTTTTAAACAGTAGATTTAAATAATTAAATAGGACATTATTTTCCAGTTATTAAATTAAAATATAAATGTATTATTCTTATTCCAAGCATATGACATTCATATAGGCTACAACAGACAATCATGCGAGTGGCCACGTGAACAACAACAGCGTGTTCCCAGGTTTGGATCACAGAACTCACTCCTCCACCATGAATAAATCACCATACGAATACATGAGTTTTATCACTGAGGAGCCATGCACATTTATTTTTACAGACGTCCACATGAGAACCAATTACCATCCAAACAGGGCTAAAGTTTAACTTTGTAATTCACCCAGTTTAAAGCATCTGTGTTGTAGATTTTCACTGCATGTTCTCACCCAGTTTCAGCCACCCACATCCACACAGGCCAGTTACTGCCCCCAGCTGGACACAGACTGATAGCAGCACTCAGGACACTTGATAGCAGCACTCAGCCTCAGAATCCTAAACATTGATCCATAAAGTCCATCTATTACCAAAACAAGCATAAATAAATAAATGAATGAATATGTGGAATGAATAGTTTATATTCTCATACTTAGCACATAGGTGGAATTAAAGATTTTAATGCCACATTACGCTTTCAGATCAATTTAGATTCCTGTTCCTCTTCTTCAGCTCGCACAGCGAAACATCCACATACTGTCATCCTCATTAATCAATTATGGATGCTTTCTGCCAAACCAAATGATGGCAGCCATTTGTTTTTTCCTCTTGAGGCCCCAGACAGTGTTTTAGGGTGTCCCAGTTTCAAAAGAAAGAGAGAGAGAGAGAGAGAGAGAGAGAGAGAGAGAGAGAGAGAGAGAGAGAGAGAGAGAGAGAGAGAGAGATATCAGTCTTACTGACTGCACAGCCCTGATAACCAGAGAAGCCTGTTTTATTTAGTCTTCATTCAGTTCAATAAGTAATAGGCTATTATGTAGTTTTTCCAGCTTACTCCGTTTAATAACCACTTTGAAAAAAAAAAAAAAAGATTTACAAAAATTGATTTAAAAGAGAAAAACATTATTCATTACACTCATATCGATAAAGCTCTTTGAACTGCAATAAATTCAATAGAGAGAGGGATAAGGCAAGTCAAATGTATTTGTATCACAATACACATTGTTTCAAAGCTGCTTTACAGAAAATCATAATGTTAATAATGTATATACAGTGGGGAGAACAAGTATTTGATACACTGCCGATTTTTGTCTGTCTGTAATTGTTATCATAGGTACTCTTCAACTGTGAGTGACAGAATCTAAAACAAAAATCCAGAAAATCACATTGTATGATTTAAGTAATTAATTTGCATTTTATTGCATGACATAAGTATTTGATACATCAGAAAAGCAGAACTTAATATTTGGTACAGAAACCTTTGTTTGCAATTACAGAGATCATAAGTTTCCTGTAGTTCTTGACCAGGTTTGCACTTTGCACACTCTGCAGCAGGGATTTTGGCCCACTCCTCCATACAGACCTTCTCCAGATCCTTCAGGGCTGTCGCTGGTCAATACAGACTTTCAGCTCCCTCCAAAGATTTTCTATTGGGTTCAGGTCTGGAGACTGGCTAGGCCACTCCAGGACCTTGAGATGCTTCTTACGGAGCCACTCCTTAGTTGCCTTGGCTGTGTGTTTCGGGTCGTTGTCATGCTGGAAGACCCAGCCACAACCCATCTTCAATGCGGTTACTGAGGGAAGGAGGTTGTTGAACAAGATCTCACGATACATGGCCCCATCCATCCTCCCCTCAATACGGTGCAGTCGTCCTGTCCCCTTTGCAGAAAAGCAGCCCCAAAGAATGATGTTTCCACCTCCATGCTTCATGGTTGGGATGGTGTTCTTGGGGTTGTACTCAGGAGGAGGAGGAGGAGGAGGAGGAGGAGGAGGAGGAGGAGGAGGAGGAGGAGGAGGAGGAGGAGGAGGAGGAGGAGGAGGAGGAGGGGGAGGAGGGGGACCTCCTGGGCTGGACGGGACTAGCGGCGAAGAGGGCTCTGAGCTGGGCGGTACCAGCAGCGAAGAGGGCTCTGAGCTGGGCGGGACCAGCGGCGAAGAGGGCTCTGAGCTGGGCGGGACCAGCGGCGAAGAGGGCTCTGAGCTGGGCGGGACCAGCGGCGAAGAGGGCTCTGAGCTGGATGGAAGCAGCGGAGAAGGGAGATCCAAGCCAGGCGGAACCAGCGAGAAGAACCTCTCTGCAGGCGTGACGTTCTCAGTCTCTAGCTCGGCGGGCATGACACTGTCTGCATTGGCCTCAGCAGATCTTGCGTTGAATGCGGGCTCAGCATGACTGGCGTGACGTGCAGGGTCGCTAGTGCAGGCGACTGACTCTGGATCAGCTGTGCAGGCGACTGACTCTGGATCAGCTGTGCAGGCGACTGACTCTGGATCAGCTGTGCAGGCGACTGACTCTGGATCAGCTGTGCAGGCGACTGACTCTGGATCAGCTGTGCAGGCGACTGACTCTGGATCAGCTGTGCAGGCGACTGACTCTGGATCAGCTGTGCAGGCGACTGACTCTGGATCAGCTGTGCAGGCGACTGACTCTGGATCAGCTGTGCAGGCGACTGACTCTGGATCAGCTGGAGTAGCATACTT
The DNA here is from genome assembly GCA_022828995.1 of Vimba vimba. Classification (NCBI taxonomy): domain Eukaryota; kingdom Metazoa; phylum Chordata; class Actinopteri; order Cypriniformes; family Leuciscidae; genus Vimba; species Vimba vimba. Next base: position 33,541,109 of record CM040823.1, read on the forward strand.
GAAGGCCCCCCTGACAGACATAAGGGCTGGGTCGAACATTTTAGACGACAGATCGGCGCTATTCGACACCAGCTTGCGGGCTCAGGGCTAAATGATCCCAGCGTCTGATCCAGGGCGGTTACGGAGCTCTGGTTTACCGGGCTTGACAGGGCTGACGGGCTGAGTGGGTTTGGCTAGGCTGACAAGGTGAATGGACTTGGCAGGGCAGAAGGGAAGAGCGGGCTCAGCTTCGCCCACTGTGAAGGGAGACCCACAAAATAGCAAAACAAAATCTATATATTGAGCCAGAGTCCATCTGGGGTCAACCTCAGGCAAATAAAGACTCATGTCCTGATCCAGTCCCATCCAAAAACAATCTGTGAGTTCCCTGTCGTCCAGCGGGGCCAGGTGGCAACAAGCCACAAACTCACCCACATAGTCCTCTATGGGGCGACCATCCTGGAAGATGGAGCAGAGTTTAGTTACTGGGTCCATGGTGGTCCTATCCTTTTGGGCTTACTTTTGAGGCCGGTCATTCTGTAACGTCTCCAGATAGATGAAGAAGGCAAACACGAAGATACAAATAATAACAAGGGATTAATTCTCACAATAGATTCCAACAGGCAAATACATGAAACAGAGTGCTCTTACACAAACAATGACCAGCCTACTGAAAGAGTGAAAACCAGGAACTTAAATACACAGCGAAAATGAATGCAAAACAGGTGATAAAGATAATGACTAACTAGACACTGATAAACTAATTAACAAGACACAGGTGATAGAACTGAACTAATGAGGGTAACCAAGGGAACAGAATGAACTAATAAGACAAGACTAAACTAGACAGAACAGATGAAAACAAACTAAAAGTCCATGACAAACGTGACAATTGCCCAGCTGTAATCTGCTAAATGCAACTATAAGATTTGAATATCACTTTTTTATAAAAAAAACAAAACAAACAATCCACATATTACAACTTAAAACTTAAAACTACCATCCAGTCCTGGGTGTTTATCTGCCTATATGGCCCAAGACGCTAAGATGAACTCCAGCATTCCCGCGACCCTACATAGGACAAGCTGTTTGGCAAATGTATGGATGCTATGAGTGATTTTGTGGGTGTTGCTGCAGTTGCTGGAGTGATGTATTCGGTTGCTAAGGTGTTGTGGGAGTTGCTAGGCCAATGCTTACTGCCCAGTCTACATTCTGGTAGTTTCTGGTATTGTCTTACTCTTTGTTTTGTTTTTTTTGTTTTTTCAACTTATGCTGGTTAAATACTGTATATCTGACTTTGAAAAGAAATAGCACACCCCTCCTAAACAAGCAACATGATTTATGGTTTCATTCATGTCTGAATAATAAAAGCAATTTCCTCGCTGAAGTTTAAAATTTAGGGCTACATATGAGCAATAACACCAATGATAATAAAACTACATCTTGATTCTACCATAGAGAGACAGAATGTGAGACATAGGCAAAGAGAGACAGTACGCTTGCTGATTTATATTCATGAAATCAGACATCTTTAGAGAGACAGAGGTAGGGAGTCTGTCCGTCTCTCTCCCCATAATCAGCTTCTTTGTGTTGGGCTTGAATGAGCTGAAATCACAGCATACAGAGACACAATCAGAAAGACATATTTAGACACGTCCAACCACAGCTGTGCTTTACCTGGACAGAGAACAGACTGACAGAGATGAGATGAGATGAGAGATATATTAAAATGAGGAATTGAACAAACATACTTTCACACCTGTGACATTGTTAATGATATGAACAATGGCTATGAATCGTTACACTATTTTTCTAGCAAAACTCATGGGAGAATGTTATACACACCGCATTTGTGTTAATTGTGTGTTGTGCTCTTGTTGTGAATAATTCATTGGTGCACATTGTTCTAAACAACAAATATTTAGAACAATGTACACTTTACTTTTCTGCTGACATCACCAGCACCTCCCCTTCAACCACCTATCATTTAAAGACCACTTTTCATAAAAAACATGACATGCCTTGTGCATTTTAAAATGATTAAATATAAAATAATTTAGCTTTAAGCAAAAAAAATAAAAATAATTGTTGTCTGAAGCATGTTCCAATAAAGTATATGTAAGAATAAAAAACAAAACAAAATTAGATAGATTTTTATTTTATGTTTTTTTTTTTTTTTTGGAGCATTGTCTATTTGCAATGGAGCACAAGAAGAACCATAGGAGCTTTGAAATCCTGAAATATTTTGCTTAAATTGTTATACAGGTTAATTTATTCTTTTGTTAATCTTAATAGTTCTATTTTGCGCTGTGTGTTCTATATATAATTTATGTTTTGTTGTAGAATCCTCTAAGGAAATCATCATCCCTTTGGGATTACATCCAAATTATGGTACAAAAAATGAACCCTGTACACATTGTGTTTTTTGGGGGTCTGATGAGCTGATTATCTCTCTTCCCCAATAGACCGTGAAAACTCCTCCTTATTACTGTCAGGGGCTCAGGTGAGAGATAACACACTCTATTTATAAATAAAGCAGAGCATTAGTGTTTTTGTGTGTGGGCATGTGTATGTGTTAATGTGATTTTGTTCATTTTGGCATGCACCAGTATGTTTCTGTGTGTGAGCGAGGGAGAATTCTCTGCACACAGGACTGACATAAGTGTCTGAACACCCATTCTTACACAACATCTGCTCACAAAACCCTCAGACAATCATGCTGTCGCTCACCGCAGAGAATAATGTGGCAGTGTTAATGTCACGTTCACTTTTGAGAATGCCATAGATCAAATGCTGATGTCTGGAGCTATATGCTTGTTAATGAGCATGTGTTGTGTGTACGAGCGTGTTCTAATGAGTGTCAGATTGAGTGTGTGTTGCAGATGTACAGGGCCGCAGCAGTGGTGAGCCTCTCTACACCCACCCAGCTGATTTTCAGACAGCTTTGAAGTCGGCCTTACCTCCAGAATCCACTGATGACACCCAATTACATGAAAATTGCTCCCTGTTCCCTAAATGATCTCAGTGTCTCTGTCTCGTAATGATGTTTGCGAACACCAAATGAAACATTTTCAAGAAAACTTCTGTGACTTGCTGTTTGATATGCTAGAAATAGCAGTTTTATATGTTAATGATACTTACAGATCAAACAGCAAATAAATATACCTTGATGTGAATGTCATTTGAATATATAATGGTGGGAAATGCAATAATGAAAATAAAAAACTAAGTAAGAGGGATGCAAATAACAGGGCAGCACGGCAAAATATGGTTTTCTTATAGTTTAGAACAGTGGTTCCCAAACCTGTCCTGAAGGACCCCCAACACTGCACGTTTTCTTTGTCTCCCTCATCAAACACACCTGATTCAACTCATCAGCTCATTAACCCATGTGATAATGAGCTGATGAGTTGAATCAGGTGTGTTTGATGAGGGAGACAAAGAAAACGTGCAGTGTTGGGGGTCCTTCAGGACAGGTTTGGGAACCACTGGTTTAGAAAGTTCGGAATAAGTCTGATTTTTGGGATTTTTATGAAAGAAGTCTCTTGCTCACCAAGGCTGAATTTATTTTATCAAAAATACAGTAAAACAGTGTAATATTGTGAAATATTATTGCAGTAACAAAATCAAACTAACAGAAATACTCAGGTTTCTTCAGAAATTCAAAAACATGAACAGAACAACCAGTAAATAGTAACGACGGCAGACAACTGAACAGGATTAAACACAGGGCTTAAATGCACAGCAAACAAGAGATGACTAATTAACTAGACACACCTGAACAGAACTAACTCAGTCAGTAACCAAGGAGACAAACAGGCAGGGGATAGAAGAAGACTTAACTAATTAACAACCTAGAAGATATTCAAAGAAACTCAGACACGAACGGAACAGAGGCCTGTTTCAGAAAGGAGGTTTAGTGTATGTTAAGCCTTAAATGAGCGAACTCTGGGTTCTTTCGCAAAGATTTTTGCATTTCCCCACAAAACCTATTGTGAGCTCGTACAAACACTTTGTGTTTAATGTCCCGTTTAACTTGATCTCAAATATAAAGAAATGTGGTCAGTGCTTAGTTCAAGGAGTTCAGTAAAGTTGGCAATATATTCACAGATTCGAACTTCCTGTATCAATAACTTGTGAGTTAAACGTTGTTAAAACACAAATGACACCTATTTCCAATCATAGTAATGTAGACAACGAGCTACAATCCAATTTTCCTCAAAACAAGCTTTATAATATACTGTAAATGGGTTTAGCTCACAAGTTATTGAAGATCTGAAAAATATTTTTGGTAGTAGTACAGTAGTAAGGTATGTAACAAGCATGTAGCAGTACAATTCATTCTGCCTCAGCATCACATCTTCTTGTTGGGTCCAGTCTGAGGACTTTGCCCACATCACAGGCAATGTTGTTTCTTGCCAGGCAAAGGAAAAACCCTCTGGTGTGCCAGATCCAGCCATGACACATACTCTTCCTCCTCTCCCTCTTATTAAATTGTTTCCATCAGTTGTTAGTATCAATGGTTTGATCTGGTGAGTATCATTGGTTGAGTATCGTTGGTTTTGGTCACATCATTAGAAATAAGTGTGAACAATTTTGAGTCATTGTGTGTAAATGATGACAACTGTGTTGTAGTCAAGGGCGTAGATTTGGTTTGAACATTGGGGGGGGGTTGAAGTTTGGGTCTGCATATTTTTCATGTGATCATGGTATAAATATTGGGGGGGTTGTAATGCATAGATTTAAATATTGGGGGGGTTATCTCTCCCCCAACCCCCCCACAAATTACGCCCCTGGTTGTAGTTGTGTTTAACTTTTGCCTGCCTGTGTTTAGTGTTTTGAAACATAAGTGCATCACACTGCCGTTCATCTTCAAGATCTCTTCACCCTGGTAACACAACAAAACCTCTGTTAACTTACTATCAACCATCCAGAACCTGCAATTTTGACATACTCACCTGATTGTCTTTTCTGTACCTCTGTTAATAAAAACACTGCTGTGCTTTGAAACTAACATCTGTCTCTGAGTCTGATGTTCTCTGACAGAAGACCAGACCACGAAGTATGAACCCAGCAGACCAGGATCTCTTTAAGGAGATCTTCAATTCAATTTGGTGAGTTCTCTCCACTCCAGCAACGATCACTTCACCCGTAGCTGCACCAAGCATTTGTGCATTTGTTGTTCCATGGTCAACCTGGTGTCCTACTCTGGCTCGGCAGAGGACTACAATGGACTGCAAATGCTGAAAGTATCTGCCCATTTCAGAGAGGTTTCATTCAACCCATAAGGGACTCTTAAGTTGGTGAGCAATAATACCATTTACATCAAGGCAACAGTTCAATCAATGACTATGCTTTGAGGTTTCGTACCCTAGCTGCAGCCAGTGGATGGAATGAGCAATCACTTCGCACCACCTACCGTATGGAGCCAGCTCTGAGGCTGCATCTCTTGGCTTACAATGACTCCATTGGGCTTGGGCGTTTCATTTGACTGTCCATCCAAGTTGCCAACTGAGTTAGAAATTGTACGGAAGACCGTTAGTGCCAGCAGTCCTCCTCAGTGGCGGTTCTACATTGAATTACACCCTGGGCGAGACCCCCTTCAAGCGCCCCCCCACGACCAGAAGTCAAGACTAAACCAATTCACCTTGGTGGTGGTGACCAAGTAATCGTTTTGTATTACCTATTTTTATTAGCCATTCAGACAATTCAGAAAAATAAAAATGTTCAGGAAATATAGAGGCCTGTATTTATAATATTCTGAATGAAATGTGCGTTATTTGGAAGAAAGTCGAGGTGTGACTGACTTAAATAACTATATGGATCAATCCCGCCCCCCCCCCCCCCTCCGCGCCCGCGCCTCCGCGCCCCCTCCCCTTTCCCCTTCTCAAACAAACAGCTTCTGTGCACAGCATTTTCTCAGCAAGCAGGGGCGCAAATTTGCCAATTCCCCACACAGTGAAATGATAAATAATAGAAAACCGCTTCGCGACGCAGATTTATTTATTTTTTTATTTTTTTCTGCTCGTGCCGGCAGCGCCGCCCCCCCAAAAATGCCGCCCCGGGCGATTGCCCGGTTCGCCCGTGCCAAAAAACGCTACTGGTCCTCCTTATACCATTGCCACCCAGAGCTTAACCCTCTGGGGTCTGGGGTGTTTTTGGGGTCCTTGAGATGTTCTGACATGCCCTGACATTTGTGCTTTTTTCAGTTGCTTATAAACATATTAACCCTCTGGGGTCTGGGGTGTTTTTGGGGTCCTTGAGATGTTCTGACATGCCCTGACATTTGTGCTTTTTCAGTTGCTTATAAACATATTAATGGCAAAGGTGTAAATTCACTCTATGTAGCACAAACAGGACTACCATAATATGTGAGCCACATGTATGTACATGTTTTCATTTTTGAGAGAATAATGTTTATGCATGGTTATTGAAAAAACTAAAAATGAAAGTTTCTGAAATAAGGCCACAAAACACATACTAAATATGTGTCAATAAGACTTTTGACTAATGGATGTCATCGCCTAGAGTTTTGTCTTCAAAATGATGTGAAAATCATCCTGCTTAATCATTCACATAAAACGATACATTGATTTAAGTTTTGTGAAACACTTTTAGTTTGGAAAGCCAATATGCGGATGGGGCGTAAACGCTCCAACAGCATCATGCATATTTAGTAGTTCACACCTGTAAGACAATGCCCCTGCATACTTAATGAGCCATTCATTCAGGTGTGTCACCTATAGCTAACTTAAATATACAAGCTTCATAAAAATGATCATTCTAGAAGAAAATTTCAGATGGCATTTAGAGGCTTTTGCATCTGAACTCTTCATATATACACACACACACACACACACACACACACACACATATATATATATATATATATATATATATATATATATATATATACACACACACTACCAAATTGGTTCACAGTTGGAAGCATCGCAATTTTTTTAATTTTTCCACAAATTGTGCTTGCAAATTGTATAATATCCAAGGTAAACATGTCTAGTAATTGTGCAGTTAATTCTCATACTGTATTCATACTGTATTTTCAGTTTTGGAATTTATCCTCTCCCCAAATTTATCACGAATAAAACACAATACAAATTATTTAAAGAAAAAAATATATATTTACCTTTTAATAGTTTGTTTACATCTACCTTGTAAATATATTTTTTTTTATTAAAAAGGTTACAATTACAACAACAATTCAACTGTAATCTTTCTTTGTAAAAACTAAAGTATACAAAACGTATTATTTGATGACTTTATTTTTGACAAAACATACTATATTTAACATATGAGCAAAATTGGCAAACAAAAGCTTATTTGATGTGGCAGTCTATTGTACAGTAAAAACTTTATAATCTATTCAAAACTAGTCAACGTCTTTCAAAACTAAAGTATACATTTTATCATACGTATTTCAAAGGATTCATTAGTTAGTTGATGACTTTATTTTTGACAAAACACATACAGTATATATTCCTCATCTCAGTATAGCAATAGAGTTTGCTAAAAGCTGTTCATTCAATACAGCAGTATTTGAAAATCGATAATATTTTGTAAAATTATATTTATATTTGCATTTATGTCAAAACCTAGACACTTTTAAACATCAAAATTACATTTATTAATATGTATTCATGTCAAAATGACAAACAGATTTTCCTATTCAATTTTGCATGGAAACGCTTCCAAGACGCTTGCGTGTCGCGTGAAAAATAGGCGTCGGTTCTATTTCTAGCATGCACGCGTTTTCCACGCGGCTCGCACCGCGCCTGAGACGCGGGTCTCACGCAGTCAGTGTGCAAACTCTAAACTGTTAACATGGGAGCCGAAATAAAAACGGACACGCCACGCAGCTGAGACGCTTACCCCTCATTTACACTGCACACGTGTGCGGTGCATTACGTCTGCGACAAGGTTTTATTCCGTCCTCCAAGCGGTGCCAACTCACACCAGGAGCATTTAGCGACTGGATGCACGAGACCACGTGATTTGCCTGTCCGACGTGTTTTTTCTTGATTTTTGGGTTTCTACCATACAGTCTATGGTTTCTACCAAGGATATTGGTGTGTAATACGTTTGGGGAGTTTGCACAGGGTGTTTATTTTGAATTTGACAATGTTTTTGTTTACTTTTATTTTGTATTTCCGGTGCGACTTGGACGCGCGTCCGCCAGAAATAGACTAGGCGCCCATATTTAGCGAAGCGGCGCAGAGAGCCGCTTCTGGGAAGCTTCTGAGACGCGCCGCGTCGCGGCCGGTGTAAACACAAGCATTGACTAGAATGGGCGCGATCAGCTCCGGTAGCCGTATCGCAGCCGTAATGCGCCGCAGACGTGTGCGGTGTAAATGAGGGGTTACGCCACACATCCAGCATCTTTCTTCAGGACCGAAGCCTTCCCAGTCTACCAAGTACTCCACGCGACTGCCCCGTCTTCGGGAATCCAGAATGTCGTGTACCTGATAGATGTTATCCTCGGCCGGATCAACGGGAGGAGGAGGAGGAGGAGGAGGTACCGCATCAGCACCAGAACCTGGAGAAGACGGGACAAGAGGGTCATTGTAAGGCTTGAGGAGTGATACATGGAAAGATGGTGCAATGCGATAGTGAGCGGGGAGTGAAAGACGATATGTGACCTCGTTGATCTGCCTCTGTATGGACTCAGCTTGCGACAGGGCTGTCGGAGGCGGATGTCCCGGGTGGAAAGCCAGACCAACTGACCCGGCTGGTATTGGGGGGTCTCTCTCCGACGGGTGTCGGCCTGATGCCAGAGGTAGAGGATAGCGGTACTTAATAGTGGAGGCGTTGAGAGTGCGGTAGTCGATGCAGGGGCGCAAGCCTCCGTCCTTCTTGCCCACGAAGAAAAAAACTGGAAGCGGCAGGGGACGTAGATGGTTGGATGTAGCCTTGCTGAAGGGCTTCTTCCACATACTCCTCCATGGCCTTATAGATCTTAGATCTTACCGCACGGTAGTGTGGCCCCAGGCAGTAGGTCGATCGCACAGTCCCATGGCCGGTGTGGAGGTAGTTTAGTGGCCAGTTGTTTGCTGAAGACATCCTGAAACGTAGTAGTGAGGGATTTCGGGTAAGTGATCAGTGGCTGGACTCTCAGTGGTGGTTGAACCGAGGGTTAACTCGGAATTCAAAGCAGGAAATGAAGACGGTACCTTCTTGACAGTGTGTAGACAGTTGGAAAAACATTTTTCACTCCATCGACGAATCTCTCCTGTAGACCAGCAGATGTCTGGAGAGTGAAGGTCCAGCCACGGGCGTTTTTCCATTTTTCCACATGAAGACAGTCGATAGTGAGGGTGAGAACTGGACTGCAGTGACGAACGTTGCCACGACCAAGCGGTTTTCCCAGGATGGATTGTACACTTAGAGGTTGATTTATACATCTTCGGTGAGTTTGAAGTCGTTGAAGGGTAGATGCAGATATGAAATTTCCAGCAGAACCAGAATCGATCAGAGCTTTCGCTGAAAAAGATCATTGCAGATATGAAATCAACACTGATGCGTACTTCAGAGGGGAAATGGGAAATGGAAGATCAACTGTACTCACCGCAGGTTGTGGGGGCGAACAGGACAGTTGATACGAATATGACCAGAGGCACCACAATAGAGACATAGATGGTTGTGGATACGTTGTTGACATTCGGCGGCAGATAAATGTGTGGAATCGATTTCCATGGGTTCTGGTACTGGAGGACTGGTAGAAGGCATAGAATGAGGAGGAGGCAGTGCAGGATTGGTGGTGAGACATGCAGTGAGTGATTATAGGTTTCTAGACATGCAATGCGTTGAGCTACGAGAATGGAGCGTTGAATGAGATCTTCAACTCCAATAGAATCGTCGTATATAGCCAACTGTAGACAAATGTCGCGGTTCAGCCCGTGGCGATAAGCGGTGATTAGTGCAGTCTCATTCCATCCACTGTTAGCGGCCAGAGTGCGGAACTTCAGGGCGTACTCTGTAAGAGAAGAATCTCCTTGCCGAAGGCGAAATAATTGATCATGGACAGAGAGAGCGTTAGGTGCTTGAGCAAACACTACACGAAAATGACCAAGGAAATTGCTGAGTGTTTGTATTACAGTACCGTTAGCGTCCCAGGGTGCGTCCGGTGAGCACAGAAATGATGAAAGCAATTTTCGCCCTTTCAGTAGTGAACTGTGATGCATTCATCTCCATATAAAGCCCACACTGAAGTAAAAAAACACTGCACTCCCCCTCCTCGCCGGAGAAGTTCGCTGGCTGGGCCATGGGACTTACAGAGGCAGACGAGGAAGCAGAAGGTCCAGGTGGTTAAAGTGCTTGGCGTATCTCGTGTAACACATCGTGGATGGGAACTGGTTGCACTGCCGGTGAAGCGGCATCTTCTGCCAGATCCGATGGCTCTTGCATGTTGGTCCGGTCTTCTGTCAGGGAAGTAGTGATGGGGACGAGACCGCCTATGCCGAGTCCGAGTCAAGACCGAGTCTTTGAAGGGTCGAGTCCGAGTCGAGACCGAGTCTTTGAAGGGTCGAGTCCGAGTCGAGACCGAGTCCGTTGGTTTTCAAATTCAGTCGAGTCCGAGTCAAGACCGAGTCTTTGAAGGGTCGAGTCCGAGTCGAGACCGAGTCCGTTGGTTAACATGGGAGGATTTGAACTTGAAACACGGAGTGTACTGACGCCTTTCCGTGGTTAAAACAACATTGCTTCTTATGTTTGTTCATGTTTATGATTTTGAGGCTATAAATTAACTAGAAGGAAGAGATGATCGGTTCACGAGGAGCTTTAACTGATGCTCTACAGCGATCTGTCACTACACATTTAAGAGCCACAAAACGGTATTTATTGTTTAAATTTCTTTTAAAAAATGACCAAGTTTGAAAGGCGAGACTTTGTTTAATATCAAAAGTAACCGAAAAGTAACCTGGACTGTCCTGTCTGTCAGCGTGTTGTCAGTCTCCTCTCTGCTCCGCGATGTATTTTTCACTGCGTCAGAACATGGTGTGGCGTGAGAACGGTGTAGCTTGTCGGACATAGCGACAGTAACTAAGGGGGGCGGGTCTTTGCGAACAGTCAATTAAAATTTTCTAGTGGTATGTATTCTAGTGGACTAGTGATGGGACGAGACCGCCTATGCCGAGTCCGAGTCAAGACCGAGTCTTTGAAGGGTCGAGTCCGAGTCAAGACCGAGTCTTTGAAGGGTCGAGTCCGAGTCAAGACCGAGTCTTTGAAGGGTCGAGTCCGAGTCAAGACCGAGTCTTTGAAGGGTCGAGTCCGAGTCAAGACCGAGTCTTTGAAGGGTCGAGTCCGAGTCAAGACCGAGTCTTTGTAAGAACAAGTCCGAGTCGAGTCCGAGAAAGCAGAAATCGGTCTCGAGACCGGACTCGAGTCCGAGACCGGACTCGAGTACTACATCACTACAGGGAAGCACAGGACACAGACAGGTAATGCACAATAGACTTTATTAAGAGCACGTAGTGGATAAGGCAGATGATAAACTGGAAGTAGTAGTGTAGGATTCGTGAAGTTCACTGGTGGTCTTATCTGTATTGCGTGGTGGATGATGAACCAGTGAGCCATGAACCGGACAGACGAGACGGGGAACCAGATTGACAGGATGAGACCAGGACCAGACGGGAACAGGAACAAGGATCGTAGATAGCTGAGAAGGTAAGTAGATCATGAGGAGTCGGGTATCTCGGAGAGGTATTGACGAGACCGGACAGTGAACTGAAGTGAGCGTGGGTCTTAAGAGTGCTGGAGATGATGGTAATGAGTGAGTACAGGTGATGAGGGCAGGTGATGACAATTAGAAATCCGGGGATAGTGAGCGAGTGGGTGGAGTGAATGTGTCTGGAACTGGTGCTGACAAGGGTGTGTCCGTGACAACAATAATGCCTGACCAGTAAATTACTTGGTGAACAAAGAAAACATTTTGGCATTAGGGATTGGAGTTAGTTAATGCCTAAAAATTTTAAAGTTTTACCTTATACTGTAAATAGTTAATTTTTTGCTGGAGTGAATGGGAACATGATTTATTGAAAATACTTGAAAAAATATAAGTGTTTCTTAAGTCAATACTTTTTAATGGCTTGTCAACTTTCCATTCCTCCGCTGCTGATTCACTTTTGAATAAGAAATAATATCAAGTCATCAAAATACAACTCGTCAAAACTCCGCGAATCACAACAAACGATCAGTGAGAACACATTTAAACAGCATATACACACCCGAACTTGACTGCACATCATATTTTTGACATTATTGATACTGCTTTCAATCGTAATGCAATAGAAATGAACACAAAAAACCTGCCTGTGCCTACCTACAACACTGACGGTGGACTCGCGGTCAGGAGTAGAGCGGCTGCTGACGAATGTTTTTGTTTTTTTTGAGCGCTGCTGACGTATTCTTTCACGTGCACCATAGATGCGCTTGCACACACAATATGACATCACACTCTGCGCATATGTTTTACAACATAATTTAACATAGTCTTAACACTTTTTAAATAGCCCACTTAAAGTGTTTGTTACAAATAAATTACTAAATGCTTAAAATGAATAAAAGTAAATTAACAAAAATTTGCGTTATATATTTAAACTCGTGAACATTAACACCTGAACGCCCCCCTTTCAAAAATCTTGCTTCCAACGCCCCCCATGTTCTCTGAACGCCCCCCCGTTGAGAACCACTAATCTAAACCACTAATTTCCAATGCTTATTCGGTTTCCAGCCCCCCTGTTTCCGTAGTCCGGGAAACCATTGGAGGTACCATCAGTTACCCATTGGTTCCGGAAGAGTGAGAAGGTCTGGGACACAGCTCACCATTATCTTCAGCCGGCAGTGCACCGTCAGAAGGTCCATGTCAATGCCCGGTGGACCAATACTCCCACTTACCAGCCCGGGCAGAAGGTGTGGCTCTCCACACGGGACATCAAGCTATGCCTGCCCAGCAAAAAAGCTTAGTCCCACATACATTTGTCCCTTCCCTTTTGTCAATCCAGTCACCTATGAGTTACAGTTACCCTCACACTATAGAATTCACCCCACCTTCTATGTCTGACTCCTTAAGCCTTACCACTCTCCTGTGTCTGATTCTCCCACAGAGGAACGTGGAGCAACCCCTTGCACTCAGTCATTTTCTGGTTTCATCTATAGACAAAGGACTACTTACCTTCTCTACTTACCCTAAGATTCTACTCCTACCCTTTGAATGTACTCCTTGTGATACTTCCAGCAATCTCCTTGTGAATTCTCTCCTTGTGAATTCAACTTGTAAAAAGCATTCACATCCTCGTAGAGCTCTTAATTGCATCTTGTAAGATGGGAAAATTCTGAGAGTTCCTACCTGTCCCACATGACTGCTGTACCACCTGACCGCTGCAGATTAATTTAGGCGTTATATAGTGACTGAAACATTTGCCACTTTTGCATTAAAGCAGTCGTTTTATCTTACAATTGGAGCCCTTCGTTGTTAGAGTGTGCAAGGCTTTTTTGAAGTGTTCCCCTAATTGGAGTTTTTGGTCTAGCACCAATTTTTAAGGGGCGGTGAGTTCCTGGCTTTTCTTCAGGTATTGATAGTGTTGCCATAGAAAAGCATATTTCACAGTCAGAGGACATGAACAGGTCCAAATAGAACGTCACGTGTTGTCATCTTGAGACTATGGTAATTAAGACATGGCGTGAATGCAGCAACACCCTCCTAGTGATCTCCCCACGTGTTCCTGTAAGTCAAGTTTACCAGTAATCCACTTACCTGAATACTCACACTCTGCCAGAGGTGTGTGCTCCCTTCATCCTCTGATTCATCTTCAATATCTTCTCTTCACCATGGTATCTGTACAGTGATCGGGACTTATTTATCTTTAGTTTCACTTTCATGGACTTTCAGTTTGTTTTCATTCATCACATGTGTTCCTTTGTTTGATTTTCCTGCCACTCATCAGTTGTCATGGAAACTTATCAGATCATCACACCTGTTTGTCATCTCCCCATTATCACTGTGTATTTAAGTTCCTCACCTTTACTCTGTGTTTGTCGGTTGTTGTGTGTGTGTCTGTGTTACACCCTGTTACTTTCTCTTTGTCGTTGTGGATTACTTGATTTTGTTTTCATTAAAGAACCAATTTGTTTATAGAAACCTTTTTGAACTCTCCTTTGTCTTCATCTTCTTCAACTGGTGACGGGTATCACAACAAAGACTCTGTTAACATACTATCAACCACCCAGAACCTGCAATATTGCCATCCTCACCTCATTGTCTTTTCTGCAACTCTGTTAATAAAAACACTGCTGTGGTTTGAAACTAACATCTGTCTATGTGTCTGATGTTCCCTGACAAATATCATGTATTGTAGCCATCTTCAACGCCCCATGACGCTTTGTAAGAGGTTCCATTTGTGCCAAAATTCTGTCGACATGCTGTCTGTCTATGCTATGTGTCGTCTTCCATGTCTGTGTCTGTTCACTGTTTATGTCCATGTCTGTCTGTCTATGCTATGTGTCGTCTTCCATGTCTATGTGTCTGTTCACTGTCTATGTCTATGTCTGTCTGTCTATGGTATGTGTCGTCTTCCATGTCTATGTGTCTGTTCACTGTCGTGATTGCCCACATGACTCAACTTTTGTCTTTGTCCACTCAACTTACTCCTGTCATCTGTCCTTGCCGTTTGACTGTGTCGTCTTGCGTGTCAATGCTGCATGTGTCATGTGTTTCCATTCTGTCGTTGCTATGTGTCGTTGCTATGCGTCGTTTCCCTCTGTCGTTACTATGTGTCGTCTTCCATGTCTATGCTATGCGTCGTTACTATGCGTCGTTTCCCTCTGTCGTTACTATGTGTCGTCTTCCATGTCTATGCTATGCGTCGTTACTATGCGTTGTTTCCCTCTGTCGTTACTATGTGTCGTCTTCCATGTCTATGCTATGCGTCGTTTCCCTCTGTCTTCTTCCATGTCTATGTGTCTATTAACTGTCTATGTCTATGTGATTGATTGCCCACATGACTCAACTTTTGTCTTTGTCAACTCAACTTACTCCTGTCATCTGTACGTTTTGATAGTTTGTTTTCCTATTTAAAATGAAATAAGCAGAAACCAGAAAACGGCCCCTTTATTCGTTTTTTCGTTTTTTTCAAAAAAACGAAAAAATGAGATCGGCTTGATTTTTCGTTTTTTAGTTCACAGGCAAAAAACGTATTTTTTTTTTTTTTTTTTTTAAACGAATAAATGACTTCAAAATTCGTTTTCCACACGTGGACGCCCTGACACGCCCCCTTCCGCCGATTGGTCAAGCAAATCTGAGCATGTGACGTCATCAGTTGTCGCTTAGGTCAGGTCTGTTCAACAAAATAATAGTCCTCTACTATGGCTACAGATTCTTAAACTGTACAGGGCAGGTCCTATTGGGCTTTCTTCTGTGCAACTTTACACGTTTCACAGAAATCTTTACATCAGAAATATTAATTAGGTCCTATTAGTCTGCCACCAGCCTGTTTTATTTAGCTGTGCGGAGTTAAATCTGTGTGGTGAAGCTGAAGTGGTCCGAGCGGGAGAGGCTCACTGACCAATGTTCAGATCAGCAGTCAGAACTTTTCTTTTAGACAGGGACGGACTGACAATCTGTGCGTTCTGGAAAAGTCCAGAATGGTCGTCCAAGTCTAATAAAGCAATATGAACAGCCAACAGCAGGGGCACTAATACAATCACTTATCATACGTGTAAAAAAAAAAAAAAAAAAAAACTGAGGAAGAAGAGTCGGCCTATAGCCACTGACAGAAAGTTAGTTTTACAAGGCTGCACTTTTAAATATGCTTACATTATATTTGAATAGTTAAGTTATAGTATAACAGTGGTCTCCAACGTGGTGCATATGAGTTGCCCGCTAAACACATTCTATAGCCCCAACTTGCCGTCTGGGTTCCAGACTTAGAATAAATGGTATCATTTTGCGACCTTTTCAACTAAACGTTCCAATTTGAACTTTTGCCTCTACAAAATTACCCAACTCTCTTTGATTTATACGCTGTCATTTGCGTTGCGTATGAGAAACATCAAATGGCAAACGCTCAAAAAGCGGAACAAAACTTGTTTGATCTGAGCAGCGCATTATCAGCTCGGCCCAAAAAACAGCGATTGCGGCCAGCGATCGCGAACATTATTACACAGAGCTGCGCGATCCACTGAGAATCATTTAAATTCAGTGCAGAATTCTCTATCTCTATTATAAACCCACAAATGACTATGTGATTTAAGCTTGTAAAAAGCCAGATGAAACAGCGCTGATATTCTCAACATATTGACGCAAAAAACAGGCTAAACATTGTTCCGAGAACAAACCAGTTAGAAGACATTTCACACCACAACTTATGAATTAACTTTAGTAAAACAAACATTTTTGGCAGAAATGTGCCTGTATTCATATTAAAAATGCTGTTATATTAATATAGTCATGTATAAATGTATTAGATGTAATGCAGTAATGTTTTGTTTAGAAGTTATGGCAGTTTATTTATTTATTCATTTATATTTATACTAAATGTTTGGGCTACTGTTTTTGATAACACATACAATAGGTTTATAGAAAATCAACAAAAAAAATCAATAAATATTTTCATAATTTTTCAGGAATTGTTTTTTTTTTAAACGCTTGTACGTCTGAACCAGAATATCAAGATATTTTATTATTTCCCATATGATGGTGAAAAGTAAAACAGCTTCACCATGTTATATGTGTACAGTGTAATAAATATTGGAGTAGCCTATAACAAATAAAAATCCCTTCTAGATTATTTTATCCCTTGAGCCTTGCACACAAAAAGGTTGGAGACCCCTGGTATATAGTAACTATATGTTTTATAATTACAAGTTTGTGTAATTTGGGGTTTCTGTAGCCAGTGACATTTCATTATTTGTATTTTATGGCATTGTACATTTTTTGTTTTTATTTGAAGGCTGAGGCTTCATTAATAAACACAACCTCAATTATCATCATTGGTTTTGAGATGTTACTTGCTGTGAATACCTTGTCTGATAGGCTACAGTATTGTGGCATAGTATCAGGACATCCTGGCTAGTGTCTGTCCCACGCGGCTAGAGGCGAATGGCCGGATGATGGGCCTATTTGGGAGAAAGTCCAGGGCTGTTTTTTAGCCCCAGTCCGTCCCTGCTTTTAGACGCTCCGGTTTGCCATGGGATGGTGATTGCAAATACTGTAATGCCAATCGGCTGAGGGTGGGTACCGATGATGGTGAAATACATTTTTACTGAAACTGTAATCATAGCCGCGACCCGCGAGAATGAGACAGATGATTGACAGGATGATAGCGGAGGAAATTAACCCTTGTGCATCAATTTAAAAAAGTTACTCATAGGTCCAAAGAGGACAAAAATGTCCATGTCAAAAAACGGTCATAAAAAGTTGAAGCTTGGGAGCACAGACTTAACTTTGGTATCATTTTAAAGAATACCCTTGGCAGATTATTGCTGAAGTTAAATTTTTTATAAGTAAATCCAAAAAAAAGTTATATAGGTTTAAGTTTATGAAAATTATTTATGAATATTATTTTATATAAAATATATATTTTATGAAACAAGTTGAACTCTAAAACGGCTAGAAAATCAAAGCCATAAATCTAAATAAGTTGTGTTCCAAATTTGAGGTTGATATCTCAAAAAATGAGCTTTCAGTAAGATTTTGTTTGGGCGCAGTACCAGACTTTCCCCATTGGATCCCAGCAAAACTCCTCTGGTCACACAGTGATTGGCTTTGTTATTTGCAGTTGAGTTTTTCTCTATCAATACTACAAACACACACATGCACACAAACAATTTTTTTTTTATAGAACACACATACCAACCACACTCTGACATCCATACCAACACACCCACACAATTATCATTGCATAATTTATCCAACTGGCTCTATAATAGCTCAAAATTCATGCAGTTAACAGAAACAAAAAAACAAAAACTTACTCATAGGTCCAAAAGGGACAAAAATGTCCAAGTCAAAAAACTCTCATAAAAATGTTATGCTTGGGAGCAAATACTTAAGTTTGGTCTCATTTTAAAGAAGACCCTTGGCAGATTGTTGTTGAAGTGAAAAAAGTGAAAAACGTGCAACCAAATTTTTTTTATAGAAGTTTAAGTTTATGAAAAATATTTATGAACATTATAATCAATATTTTATATAAAATATATATAAGTATTTTGTGTAACTAGTGCAACATTTTTTTTTTTTCAAATTAAATGGGGGTGAAATAGTAAAATTACAATAAAAATAGACACCTGTGCCAAAATTAATGCAGTTAACATAAAAAAAATAAAAAAACTTACTCATAGGTCCAAAAGGGACAAAAATGTCCAAGTTAAAAAAACTCTCATAAAAATGTTATGCTTGGGAGCAAATACTTAAGTTTGGTCTCATTTTAAAGAAGACCCTTGGCAGATTGTTGTTGAAGTGAAAAAATTGAAAAAAAGTGCAACCAAAAAAATGTTATAGAAGTTTAAGTTTATGAAAAATATTTATGAACATTATAATCAATATTTTATATAAAATATATATTTTATGAAACATTTGGAACTCTAAAACTGATATAAATTCAAAGCCATAAATCTAAACAGGTTGTGTTCCAAATTTGAGGATGATATCTCAAAAAATGAGCTTTCAGTAAGATTTTGTTTGGGCGCAGTACCAGACTTTCCCCATTGGATGCCAGCAAAACTCCACTGGTGAACACAGTGATTGGATTTTCGATTTGCAGTTGAGTTTTTCTCTCTCAAATATTACAAGCACACACATGCACACAAACACTTTTTTTTTTTATAACACACATACCAACCACACTTAGACATCCATACCAACAAACCCACACAATTATCGTTGCATAATTTATCCAGTTGGCTCTATAATATGCCGAAGCAGAAAACAGGAATAAAGCGAGTATTTGCTTTATAGGCCTAACCTGAAAAAATGGCACCATCTGATAAAAAATGGTAAAAATGTCAATTTTGAAGCCTTGCCAACAGAATGAAAGCCTATTAAAAAAGATTGCATCATTTTATAGTTAAACGGCACAGGGATTAAAAAATGCAGTTTTAATGGGTTTCAATGGGGACATTTTTGTCCTTAAGGTCCTGAGAGGAAGTATTTTGTGTAACTAGTGCAAAATAGATTTTTTAAAGAAAATGATGATGAAATAGTAAAATTCCAATAAAAATACACACCCGTGCCAAATTTTATGCAGTTAGCATTAACACAGGCAAAGTGATCAAAAAAACAAAACTGAAAAAGCCAAAAATGTCCTCAAGGATGCACAAGGGTTAAAGGCGCAAGATAACTTCTGTTAACAAAAACATAAATAAAAAAAGTGTTTAATATAAGTGACTTTGTCTTTGTTTTATTGTTTTTGTTGTTTTTAATCAAATAATTGTGAACCACAAACTGAGCGGTCCGTGTACTTTTTCGTTCATTCATTATTCTATTTCGGAATGAAAGATGAAATTTAAAAAAGGGTGCAGCTTGGTTCTCTTACGAGAGTTCTCTCGTACTGCGTTCGTAGAACGCTGCGGGAAAAGTCTCTTTTCACGAAATACTGAAGCAAAATTATCCTTAATTTTCATATTTGTAAAACGCATTGCGGCAGTGCACAGCCATGGCGAGACGGCTCGCTCACTCATTGGCTGTTCTGCGGCAACTGCATGAGCCTATCGAGCGAGGGCTGATGCAACATCAGACCAATGAGAGTGCTTCGCGCGCTCCTCGTCACATCCCGCCGAAACGGGTGTGGCCATCCCCTATAAAAGGAGCTCGAGTAGGCTGATTCAACTGATTTTCATCTCTTCAGCGAAGCTCACGCATCGCTGGATCACGGAGAAGCAAGCGTCGTCGAGGCAAGCTTTTCAGCGGGACGAGCCCTTGAAGCCGCTGGCCTTCGCCGCCTTCTACTGCCGTACCTGCTGCGCTTTCCGGCGCTTCATATCCTTTATCTGCTCTGTTCTGTGTGTGTGTGTGCAGTGTTCCCCGAACACTCACCCCTAAAAGAGCCGCGTCTTTTTCAAGATGCCATCCTGTGGCTCGTGCCGAGCCCCGCTCACCGAGGGAGACCGCCACGTTATTTGCGTCTCCTGTCTGGGCGAAGATCACGCAGCGCTCGCGCTCGCTGACGGCGGCTGCCCTCACTGCGAGCTTTTGCCCATGGCGACTCTGCGGACTCGCCTGGCGCAGTTCTCCGAGCCTGCGCCCCCCGCCGCGGTGCCGCGCCGTAAGAAGCGCCGCTCGCAGCGGGCCCCGGAACCCGCCTCTTCCCGACTAAGCTCGCCGGCTCGCCCGCCAGCTTCGCCGGCTTCCCCCGATGCACTTCCTGATGCTCAGCGCCCGCAGTCTGCCGCCGCTTCATCTGAGGAAGTTGTTTCTGAAGTCGAGTCGGTCGAAAAGGATTCCTGCTCTCTGCTAGCTTCAGGCAGTGAGGACTGGGCGAGCTCTGCGGATCTCACGCCTCCTGCCCGAAAGCCGTCGGCTAGAGCTAGCATCGAGAGGGAGCTCATGCGAGTACTCGCGTTGGCCGCGGCGAGCCTCGGCCTCGAGTGGTCTGCACCGGAACTCCCCTCGCGCACCCGGCTTGATGGTAGCTTCCTCCCTGGTGAGCGCACTTCTCCTGTGTCTAAGCCCGCTCCGTTTCTTCCTGAGCTTCATGAAGAAGTGGCGAAGGCCTGGAACGCTCCCTTTTCTGCACGAACTCGTTCGTCTGTATCCCCAGCATTTTCCTCCCTGGATAATGCTCAGGACCGAGGCTACCTCACTCTGCCGCCGGTGGAACAGGCGATAGCAGCCCACCTTTGCCCGCCCTCTGCTGGACGGCGGACTAAGCCAGCGCTGCCGTCAAAAGCCTGCCGCATGACGTCGTCGATGCTCGCGCGGATCTTCTCCGCCGCTGGGCAGGCGGCATCGGCTCTGCACACCATGGCCACGCTTCAGGTTTTTCAAGGCGATCTCCTCCGCAAACTGGACGAGATAGGACCTGAAGCTATCTGCATCGCGGACCTGAGAAGCGCGTCGGATCTTTCCCTCCGCGCTACCAAGGCTGCAGCACAAGCCATGGGACGCTGTATGGCTTCCGCTACCGTAGCCGAGAGGCATTTGTGGCTGACGCTCACGGAGATGGCTGATGCAGAGCGCAACGCGTTCCTCGACGCCCCGCTATCCTCCGCTGGCCTCTTTGGATCTTCTCTCTCCGAGCTCGTGGAGAGATTTTCCGAAGCCCAGAAAGCGTCACAGGCGTTCAAGCACTTCCTGCCGAAGCGCCCCAGTTCTGCAGCGGGCCGTGAGAAACAGGCCCCTCGGAGCTCACAGCCTCAGCCCCCGCCTTCGGCCGCCCCCTCACAGCGACAGCAGCGCAGCTCACGCCCTCGCTCTCGCTCTACTAGCCGCCGCCCCACTCACCGCGGGCCGCGACCAAGGGTTGTGTTGAAGCCGGAAGCCCCAAAGAAATCCTAGCACGCCTAGGAAAGCGCAGGTGTGTAAGCCCCGTTGCGACCGGGCCCTCACCAAAGCGCACCGCTGTTTCAGTCCCAGGAATTGCGACTGCTTCAGCGTTCTCAGCAGAGCACAAGCCCGCACAGCTGCCCGCTTGCCTGCACACAAAAGCCGTTTTTACGGCTACCCAGATAAATCCCGAAAAGAGTGTATTTTCTGGTGTCCCGGCCATGGCCGATGGTGCTATAAATGTAGTGTTGATGCCCACTTCTCTGTGCCCATCCCTACACACAAGCACAGCCCTGCACACAGGGCCCGTACTCATAAGATCGACGCAGTTCGATCGCGCCCCAAACATAGTCAAAGTGCCCACTTCCCAGTGCCCACAAACGCTATGTCTGGCAAGCCACAGGCTCCCTGTAAAAACGGGACCTGTGCGCGCCCGCTCTGTTCAAGCAGACAGCGCGGCCAAAGCAGTAAACGTGCCCGGTCCCCGCCCACGTTCACTTGTAGGCTGCATGAGTCCCATGAGACCTCCTCAGACCTCCCTCGCTCAGATAAGCACTGTAGCGCGGTCGAGGATGAGCGTTTTGCCCGCTGTATTACGCGCGCTCCCCGCCTCAAATGTCTCAGGCGTAACGCCTATGCTAGCGCCCCCCGAAGCGCCGCCGTCGCACAGCGAACAGAGCGCGCTTCGCATCCAACCCCTAGCCGGCCATGCAGACGCATGGGCCGCGCTTCCAGGGGTTTCGGACTGGGTGCTAGACATTATAAAGAGAGGCTTCTCGCTACAGTTTTGTCGACGCCCTCCACGCTTCACAGCGCGCGTCGAAACTACGGTGAATTCAGAAGTAGCACACCTACTTCGCGCCGAAATATCAAAACTGTTGAGCAAAGGGGCGATACAACATGTATCCCAAGCTCAAAGCGAAGGGGGGCTATACAGCAGATACTTCCTAGTCCCCAAAAAGGACGGTGGTATCAGACCCATACTAGATCTAAGACGACTAAACAGAGCTTTAGTGAAACGCAGTTTCAAAATGCTCACGACCAGCAAAATCCTCGCGCACATTCGCCGAGAAGACTGGTTTATGTCGATAGATCTAAAGGACGCGTATTTCCAAATACAGATAGCGTCACGCCACAGGCGATTCTTGAGATTCGCCTTCGAGGGTCGGGCATACCAGTATACAGTCCTGCCATTCGGCTTGTCCCTGGCACCCCGTACATTTACGAAGTGCATGGACGCAGCGCTCGCTCCCCTCAGACTCAGGGGCATGCGAGTGCTGAACTATTTGGACGACTGGCTGATCATAGCTCAATCACGATCTCAGCTCGTGGAGCACAGAACCATGTTACTCGATCACCTCGAGAATCTTGGTATCACGATCAATTGGACGAAGAGCTCCCTGAACCCCAGCCAAACTATATCGTTTCTGGGCATCGTTCTGGACTCTCGTTCTATGACGGCGCAGCTGTCACAACAGCGCGCGCTGCGCATACAGCACGCAGCGAGGTCCTTCCGCTGCGGTGCGATTATCCCGCTCAAACGGTTTCAGAGGATGCTGGGCCTCATGGCCTCAGCATCATCAGTTCTCCAGCTGGGCCTGCTTCGCATGCGCCCTCTGCAGTTCTGGTTGAAAGCGCGAGTGCCACGCGGAGCGTGGGCACTCAGCCGATTGCGCCTCAAAGTCGATCAAGACTGCGCAGCAGCCCTGAGACCATGGGCGGCGGGCGATTGGTACCGTTCAGGTGTAAGCCTGGGGACTTCCTCGAGAGTGAAAGTGGTGTCTACGGACGCATCCACCTCGGGATGGGGAGCGCTGCTCGAGGGCAGGCCGTTCTTTGGCCTTTGGTCAGAACGAGAAAAGCTCCATCATATCAACTGCCTGGAAATGCTAGCAGTTCACAACGCGCTGACGCGCTTTTGTCCCCACATCATGGACCAACACGTCGTAGTCCGCTCGGACAACACGGCCGTGGTGTCCTACATAAATCGCCAGGGCGGTCTCGGATCCAGTTCCCTTTTCAGGCTGGCCGAGCGCCTCCTTATATGGGCTCAGCGCAACCTGCGCTCGCTCAGAGCGGTGCATGTGCCCGGGACACTCAACCTGGGTCCAGACAGGCTGTCCAGGAACAACGTTCCCACGGGCGAATGGTCTCTACACCCACAAACAGTCCGGCTGTTGTGGCAGAGATTCGGCAGGGCGGAGGTGGACCTATTCGCGTCCCCAGAAAACGCTCATTGCCCCGTGTTCTTTTCGAAGAACGACAGCGCACTGTCCCACAAGTGGCCGCACTGCCCGCTATACGCGTTTCCCCCAGTCTCCCTCCTACCTCAGGTGCTGGAGCGAGTCAGGGAAGTGAAATGCCCAGTACTGCTTATAGCACCGTTCTGGGACAACCAAGCCTGGTTTCCAGTCCTGATGCAGTTAGCAGACTCCGCTCCATGGCCAGTGCCATTGAGGAGAGATCTCCTCTCGCAGGCCAGGGGCTCGATTTGGCACCCACACCCAGAGCTGTGGTCCCTTCATGCGTGGACGCTCAACGGTTACCCGTTAGTCTCACGGATGGAGTGCTGAACACCATCACTCAGGCTAGAGCGCCTTCCACCAGGCGGCTTTATGCCTCGAAGTGGTCGGTTTTCTCCAGCTGGTGTACAACTCGGGGCCTGTCACCCCTCGATTGTGAGGTGACGGAGGTTCTCTCCTTCCTACAAGAGCTGTTGGACAAGGGCAGATCCCCTTCCACGCTCAAAGTCTATGTGGCGGCTATCGCAGCGTGCTCGACAGCAACGCCAGGCCAGTCACTGGGAAGGAACGATTTAGTCATCCGCTTCCTCAGGGGAGCTAGGAGGCTGAATCCCCCCAGACCTCCCTCAGTCCCGGTGTGGGACCTTTCTACGGTCTTGGCAGCCATGAAAGGTCCCCCCTTTGAGCCTATCCAATCTGTCAGCCTCAAACATCTGTCTTTCAAAACGGTGTTTTTGATGGCCCTCGCTTCGGTGAAGCGCATAGGCGATCTGCACGCGCTCTCTGTGAGTCCAACGTGCTTGGAGTTTGGGCCCAATGACTCCAAAGTCATACTCAAACCTAGGCACGGCTACGTGCCGAAATCCCTCAACACTCCGTTTAGGGCTCAGGTTATTTCCCTGTCTGCCCTGCCGGGATCAAACGAGGAAGGGGACTCGAGCTGTCTTTGCCCCGTTAGGGCTTTAAGAGCTTATGTGTCCCGCTCCGCTGCCTTCAGACAGACGGAGCAGCTCTTTGTCTCGTTCAGTGGACGTTCCAAGGGAACGGCTGTTTCGAAACAGAGCCTGTCCAGGTGGGTGGTTGACGCCATAACAATGGCTTATACTACCAAGGGCCTTCAGTGCCCGTTGGGCATTAGAGCGCATTCCACGAGAGGCGTTGCCTCATCGTGGGCCTGGTCTAGCGGGATTTCCTTACAGGAAATATGTACGGCGGCGGGCTGGGCCTCGCCGTCTACATTCATTAGGTTCTACAACCTAGAAGTTCCCGCCTTGCAGGCCAGGTTGTTTTCGGTTTAGCCGAATCAGCTGTCTAACCAGGACACTGATTTCGCAGGCGCACAACGCCACCGAAGACTTCACCGCACTTGCAAGCCAAGTATTTCGGTGTATTCGAGTCAGCTGTCTAAACACGGCACTGATATCGCAGGCGCACAGCGCCGCCGAAGTTTTCTGGGCAGAATTGTGTAAGACCCATGTTTTTCCCACATTAGCCAGGCTCCCTCCTGCCTATGTGATGTTATATCGCGTCTAGAACGCACCTATTTGGGCGAAAGTGTGTAAGTCCCACATTTCCCACATCAGCCAGGTTTCCCCTGCCTATGTGGTGCTGTTTCGCGCCTAAGGGCGCATATATCTGGGCAAACTTGCGTAAGACCCACATTTCCCACATTAGCCAGGCCTCCCCCTGCCTATGTGATGTTATATCGCGTCTTAGGACGCAGCTATCTGAGGGTGGTTGTCCCCCCCCCCTCCAGACTCTCCGAAGTCTACCGGGTGATTATGCACTGTATACCTGGACTAGCTTCCAGTGGTCGGTGTTTTCTCATCCCAGCACGCACGGCGTCTTACAAGTGGTTCCCGCAGCGTTCTACGAACGCAGTACGAGAGAACTCTCGTAAGAGAACGTACTCGGTTACTAACGTAACCTCGGTTCTCTCTAGAAGAGGGAACGAGTACTGCGTTCCCTGCCGTGCGCGCGGTTCGCTCTGGTTCGCTTCGGCGATGAAAACCAGTTGAATCAGCCTACTCGAGCTCCTTTTATAGGGGATGGCCACACCCGTTTCGGCGGGATGTGACGAGGAGCGCGCGAAGCACTCTCATTGGTCTGATGTTGCATCAGCCCTCGCTCGATAGGCTCATGCAGTTGCCGCAGAACAGCCAATGAGTGAGCGAGCCGTCTCGCCATGGCTGTGCACTGCCGCAATGCGTTTTACAAATATGAAAATTAAGGATAATTTTGCTTCAGTATTTCGTGAAAAGAGACTTTTCCCGCAGCGTTCTACGAACGCAGTACTCGTTCCCTCTTCTAGAGAGAACCGAGGTTACGTTAGTAACCGAGTACGTTTTTTGTTTAAAAGAAAAAAAGCAGAAATGGCTGTATTTTGTTTTCCAAATGTTGTTGTCATCAAATAATAGTAGCCTAGCCATCGTTTTTTAATTTGTAATATTTATTTGTACGTTTATTGTATTTCATTTGACTGATCCTATCTTTACCCGGAAGTAAATTACACCGTCGTGCGAAGTCTTAACGTGTAATTAAACGTTGCATTCATATTCTGTGCTCATCTGATTTTTTGTACATAGCATAGCCTACTTTGTTATGATTTTAGTATCATAATGATTAATAAATGCACGCACAATTATCCGTGAACTTGATTTGAACAAATGCCTTTCAACTTGTGTGTGCAAAATTCTGAATTAAATGAATGTGCAGCAATTTGTACAAATAGAGTCTGTAGGCCTACTATACTGTTGTAGCCATTAAATAGGTAAGCGCATTTAGTTTCATATTTGTTTAAATATTAATGTTATTTTTTTCCATTTATGTTGATTTATGAAAAGTGAACAGCACAAGTAAGATAGGATGCACAATATATATCGAGAGACATGGAGCGAGTCAGACATGATTTTGACCACTTTATTACGTTTTGTTTTGTAGAAAGCCTTTCTTTAAAGTGAATTTCATTTTGTATAAATTGTATCTTAATTTTAATACATTTTTCATCAACCAATTTCCTGGATTTAATAAATAAGAAGCAAATATAACAGACAATAATAATCATGGAGGCGCCCGCGCGGTCAATTGCATTGCAAGTGAACCGGAGCGCATCTCATCATACATCTGAGCGAAACTCAGTGTGCCTCACACAGACATGAGAAATACATCAAATAGCCTACACAAAGCTTGAAATGTCTTTAAATGTAAACAAAATAATTCAAAAGGAAAAGAAAAAGGCTACTCTCTGATTATGTAATCCATTATGTGCATTTCTCTCTAGGCTATAGGCGCGTTCACTACAAATATGGCGATCGTCAACTTCATCTTTGCAGCCGAGTCGACACTGTCAGAGAAAACACTTGTTTATTAATAAAAATCAATACACGCGTCACCGGATTTACAAATGCACATCTTGCTTGTTGCACGCACACATAGGCTATATTATGTCGAAATAACGAGATATTATGTTGAAATAACATTATTAAAAATAATACATCTTTTAGATTATTTGATTGAATGCTGAATGTTGCGCTTGTTCAATTTAATACAATTAAAACTTTAATTGTGATCATTAAAATTATTTAATTTATTAAATATTAAATATTTAATGGCCAAGTTTCGCTCATATATATATATATGTATATACTAGTAGTGATAGTTCATTCTAAGTTTACTCAAGTGGAAGAATGTGACTAATAAACTTAGGCCTACAAGCACTATGCATTATATTTTGAAAAATAATTAGATTAACTTAATATCAAAACCTTAAATTTTCTCTGGACTCAATGATAAATACATGTCTGACCTTGGAACGAACCAAAAAAACTAGGTGATATTATTTCCGTTAGACCTTAGCCTACATTGACGCTGATGCATTAAAGAGGAGGGGCTCCCGTTCCAAGATGGCGGCTCTATTGACGCATTCGTTCCAATGAACTGCCGTAGCCAAGGCGACATCTAGTGTATATATCTATGACTTCGCATGACGGTGTAATTTACTTCCGGGAAAAGATAGGATCAGTCAAATGAAATACAATAAACGTACAAATAAATCTTACAAATTAAAAAACGATCGGAATTTCAATTTTCTAATATTTGATGATAACAATACATCTGGAAAACAAAATACAGCCATTTCTGATTTTTTTCTTTTAATAAACAAAAACCAAGCTGCACCCTTTTTTAAATTTCATCTTCATTCCAAAAAAGAATAATGAATGAACGAAAAAGTACACGGACCCTGAGCCTTCGTTTTAAAGGGCAATTTCCAAATATATTTTATTTAGGCTATTTGTTATAATATGGGTATTTTATAATACCCATTAAAAATAATAATAATAATAATAATAAATCGTTTTTTGCCTGTGAACTAAAAAACGAAAAATCAAGCCGAAATCTCGTTTTTTCGTTTTTTCGAAAAAACGAATAAAGGGGCCGTTTTCTCGATTCTGCTTATTTCATTTCAAATAGGAAAACAAACTATTAAAACGTACAGATGACAGGAGTAAGTTGAGTTGACAAAGACAAAAGTTGAGTCATGTGGGCAATCAATCACATAGACATAGACAGTTAATAGACACATAGACATGGAAGAAGACAGAGGGAAACGACACATAGTAACGACGCATAGCATAGACATGGAAGACGACACATAGTAACGACAGAGAGAAACGACGCATAGCAACGACGCATAGCATAGACATGGAAGACGACACATAGTAACGACAGAGGGAAACGACGCATAGCAACGACGCATAGCATAGACATGGAAGACGATACATATTAACGACAGAGGGAAACGACACATAGTAACGACGCAATAGCATAGACATGGAAGACGACACATAGTAACGACAGAGAGAAGCGACGCATAGCAACGACGCATAGCATAGACATGGAAGACGACACATAGTAACGACAGAGGGAAACGACGCATAGCAACGACGCATAGTGAACGGACACATAGACATGGAAGACGACATAGCATAGACAGACAGACATGGACATAGACAGTGAACAGACACATAGACATGGAAGACGACACATACCATAGACAGACAGACATGGACATAAACAGTGAACAGACACATAGACATGGAAGACGACACATAGCATAGACAGACAGACAGTGAACAGACACATAGACATGGAAGACGACACATAGCATAGACAGACAGCATGTCGACAGAATTTTGGCACAAATGGAACCTCATACTTTGCACAAATTATTTGAGTAAATTTCGTTAAACTGTAAACCATCATAGAGTTCACTCTATGAATGCAATAATAAGCATTTTCAAAAACTGGTACAATGAGATGATATTATTCTACTCACCTTTCAACCATCAAATATTAAAATGATTTTTTGTTGTGTAAAGCATTAACAAATTACTACAACAGACAATGAATAACCCCAAAATCTTTGCTTTCTTTTTATATTATAGGTTTCTACCTATGTGTCTGTATTATGTAACGTATGTTGCCTTAAAGATTTTCATTAACTGAAACATTGAGTGATATTATTTCAATGTGATTTCTGTCATTTTGACAGACTAAAAATATTATATATATACCTGCTTTAGAAAATATTCCAGTAAACACTGCAAATAGGGATTATAAGTGAAAAGGGAGACAAATACATGTAAAGCCTAAAACAAACCTGGAAGAGACGTGAGGATTTGGGGAGAAAAGCTCATTCAGTGAAACTGATGGATGAAGATTATTTGTAGTGCAACATAGTTATGATTTGAAATGATTTTGTTTCAGACTTTTTGAGTGGAACTTCCCCAAAACCTAAAGTGCCACCCATTTAAAACACAATAGGCGCATTAGGAAAAAGGTGGATTCCTGTGATAGCAAAGCTGAATGTTCAATAGCCATTACTCTAGTCTTCAGTTTCCCTCAAAAATCATTCTTATAATCATTCTATATCTCTGTTTTCTACAGATAAATTCTCAATATTACTTGATGAGAATGTTTGGAAAAATAAACATAAGGTCTGCAGCATCCAATATGACAGACATGCATTTAAAACCTCTTATATCAAATATTCACTGCTCAGACACAGGTCATTTATTTCATAAACTCTGAGTCAGGTGTGCCTTTATCAGGGTCTAACATGTTTCAGTCTCAAAATTGCATCTCCCTCCTCTGGACTCAAGAAAATAAATGTTACGTAAATGGGAACAAGCGGCCAATTAAAGCAGCATGACGGATGACCGTGGTGCTGAGACGACAGGCCGAGTTCCCCGACTACCTGGAGAGAGTTTAGAAATAGAGCGTGTGTCAGAGAGACTATTGTTTCCTGAGCACTGTGGGCGGCTGCATTGATTTCAACCTCTTATCCTGTAAAACTTATACTTGTGAAATATTCCTCTGACTCTCTCTGTTGATTTAATGCACCTCAAATTTAAGTAGCACCTATTAAGGACTGAGCTAAATGTCAAGAGCTCTCTAGTGTTTTAAGCTCTATTGTTGATTAGTGACGTTTGTGTATTGGCATTTATTAAAGGTCTCTGCCTAATGCAATCCTTAATTAACAATTATTATTATTTAATTTATTCACTAATGCACAGTGAAATGTTCTGAAATGTTAGACTTGCTATACAAGCTATTAGTTAATGAAAGGTCAAATATATCTTCAGTAACCTTACATGGTTAAATGGTTTTGGCAATTACTGTCACCCAGAGAATAAATTGTTTGAGATTATGACAGATAGAACAGTATATTAGCCTGTTATATATAATTCATAATAATGATGGATGTACTACTGAAGAATAATGGAAACAACCATTAACTATACAGGCCAGAGATGCTGTAAAATCAAAATGTGATTTCTTTTTCTCTCTATCTTTTTTTTTTTTTTTACTTCTAAGCAGGTCTGTTCGATTTGACGTCGTCTATGTTAGTCACTAGTGAACTCCTAAATCTCTACAAAATTTACTTTTAGCATTTTGCATTTGAAATGTGCAGTATTTGCTGTGCTTTTGTACCAGGATGCCATTCAAAAATGGTAAAACGATGTGCCTGGGGTACTTGTAACACTGATTTCAGGTATCCTGGGAGGATGGGCAATGGAATTGATTTTTACAGACTAGTAGTGCATCATCTCCGATCGTGACGACCGTAACATGAGGCTTTTCCCGCTTGCATTGTGATCTGTAAACCCTCGCTTTCAAATTAATCTTGTTACCCACCCTATTTATTTTAAAATCTTTTATATATCCTCCATGGCATTTTTAAGTCCCACTTGAATGCTCTTCGATGAGAGGTGGTCCTTCTGTGTCCAAAATTTAGGAAAAACATCTTGGGACAAGGTATTTTACACTGACAGCTATCAATGTTAGACATTTAGCAACTCTGTTTGTTTGTCTGAGTTCGCAACAGTAACTAAGGGGTCGGGCATAGTCAAGTCAAGTCAAGTCATCTTCATTTATATAGCGCTTTTAACAATGTAGATTGTTCCAAAGCGGCTTTACAGAGATACAAGGATAGTTTAAAGTAACAGAGATTGTTTTGGCTTTATAGCAGTTCTTGAATAAAGTTATTTTCAAGCTAAAGTTAATTTGATTGATTCACTTCGGTCGCAACGATCATTAGTTATTAACTTAGGGGCCACTAACACAACACCGTTATCACCGTTTTTTGATACAGAATTGTATCACTTCGGGGTAGATACGCAAACCGAATTTTCCCGACAACGCTTTATCTGTAGAGTGGTAAAGGGATCCTCCATAAGGAGAAACTAGTTGGCACTTTAGCACCCTGCTATGACATCGGGTCCAGGCGCAGGTCCTTCATCAGATCTGGACCTATACCGATAGGTAAATTGTATTGTATGGTTTGAATACATGTAAATGTTATGTTAATAACAGTAAGTTAATAACAGTAGTTAATATCAGTATTGTTTTTAAGTAAAATGTCTTAAATACTTTATAAATAAATTGCATTATTATCACAGAATATAAATTCAGAGACTTTTGCTGCATTAGGTATTGAAATAGGTAGAAACAAATATATATATATATATATATATATATATATATATATATATATATATATATATATATAGATATAGATATAGATATATATAGATATATATATATATATTATAACAAATTCTATAATAAATGAAAATGTTTTGTATTAATTTACTGTAAATAAATAGATTGCATTTGTCACGGGTGGCTGTGACAAGGAAGCGCATGAAGCAGGAGAGTATAATACAAACAGTCTTTAATCCAACAATGCAAACGATCACAGGGCATAGGAACTCAGGAGAACAGGAAAACATCCATGTTACATAGATATGACATGAGACAAAGACACTGAACCAAAGAGGCAGTATAAATATACAGGAACTAATGAGTTAATTAATTAATAATAATAATAAAACAGGTGAAATGAATATATCAATCAAAGGAAGAAACTAACACAAACTGGGTAAACTAATGTCAAGTTCACACTGCACGATTTTCAATATAATCAGATCACAGTTCTTTTCAGACTGCATGACTATCTGGGGTAGCATTCAGTCGCTGCTGTGTGCACACTGCTCGATGGATCGGCGACAGGTGGTTTCACATTGCATGACTTATCAAGAGGAAGAATCACCGACAACTGTCTGGTCCGCAAACTACATTTCATTTTCAGTCAGAACACATTTCACACAACAGGATTTTGAATCGCAGACAGGTCCAGATATTTAGCATGCCAAATATCTCACGGGCGTCGGCGACTCATCTGCGATTCTCTCAGATCGCGCCTTTGATAATTCACACTACTTGCGTGAACGAGCACCGATTTGGCTATGATTTCGAGCATTTGTCTGCAATTTTGTCTGCAAAACCTGTTGACGAGTGAAAATCGGGCCAAAAATCGCGCAGTGTGAACTCAGCCTTACAATGACAAAACTGAACATAAACCTGACAGCATTATTAAACAGAATATTCATTCAATCCAGTGGGATTAGGTATTGAAAAAGAAACAAAATCTACAATAGTATTTCTTTAATTATTATTTCATTAAATAATTAATTTTACTGTACTTCTGTTGTTTATCACACAAATTCAGTTATTTATTTATTTATTTTATTTTTTTTTACAATCACTGGGACCCATTTCTCAACACTTTTTCAAAACTCTTAACACAATTCCCCTAACCAACTTTCAACTTGGCACAACAGTTAATTTAACATTCAAAAAAATACACTAAAACTAAACTATCACTCATAAAATACTAACAGATAGCATTACACAATTTTTTATTTAGTAAATTTTCTTTAGAAGACAAGAATGACAGCTCTCTACTCGTCAACGTTTTAATTTCAGTACAAAATTAGTAGATTAGAAAATTAGAGTTTCCCCTTTTGTATTAATGGTAATGAAATTGAGCACATGTCGTGATCAGCTACATCTACAGTTCCCTTTCGATAAAATGGAAGCCCCACACCCTCCAATCAGCACTTCTCCAACTTAGCCAGTAACTCCTTATTCCCAATGTCGTAATTCTGTTCTGAAGGGCTTGAGACGAGAGACTCTGCGATCTCCAATGCATCTACCTCCCCAATGAATTGACGAGGTTGGTCGGGGTTGGTGAGAATAGGAGTTGAAATGAAGCGGCTCTTTATGTTTTCAAAGACCTCCTGAGCCTGCGTCGATCAACTGAAACGCATTTGTGTGGAGGTGAGACTAGTCAGCAGTAGTGCCACCTGACTAAAACCCTGAATGAATCGCTTGTATAAATTGGCGAACACCAGAGATCGCTGGACCGCCTTACGACTATCTGGGGTGGGCCAATCAGCAACCGCTTTTATCTTGGCAGGATCCATTCAGATGCCTTCGAGCGACAGAACGTAACCTAGCGTGAAACTCGCACTTCACCTTAACGTACAAACGATTCTCGAGTAGCCGCTGCAACACTCGCCTGACGTTCTGACGTGACTGACGTGCTGATCATTGGGAAGCATCTTCGGAAGTCTCCAAGATGGCGCCTGTGTGTTTGGATTGCCGTCTATTGCTCTCGTGTTTTCTTCTCTGGTTGTCTGCTGTGTCTTTAACGTGCTGTACGCTCCTAGTATACGACCGTCCAGCTCTCCTAGACATCGGCATCTCTGTTGTAGACTCATTCACAAACTCTCACAACTTGGACGTGGACTGCCCCTTCTACAACTCGTACAAGTCGCTCAGAACGATCATCCCGCATGGTATCTGCCGGTGGCCGCTCAACATCTCGCGGAGAAAGCGAAGGAGGAAACGAGGAATCCGCGGAGGATACATTGCGAAACTGAGGAAACTGAGACTTGCTCGGTGCAGCTCTGCTGCCTGGCACCCGCTGGATGCGGTTTACCGGTGGCTCTGTCCTGTTTTTCCCCTACACCTGAGTCATGTCGTTCGGGTTGATCTCCGCAGAGCTGGCCTCTGCTCCCGGCGGCAAGGAGTCAATCATGAAAATCTGTGCTCATTGAAAGAAGAGCGTCTTCATCTCCTGCCACTATTCCTAAGATGGCATTAATAAACGCCCGCTCTGTGGCGAATAAGACCTTTTTATTATCTCATAACCTGGATTTTATGTTCATCACAGAATCCTGGATAAAGGTTGGTGATTTAACACCTCAGAACTGGTTCCAGCTGACTGTACATTTTTTAACTCTCCTCATCTGAATGGGTGAGATAATAACAATTTTAAATAACTCTCTCTACTCACGTTGCCAGCTTGTCCCTGTAACGGCCTTCCCCAGTTTTGAAGCTCAGCTTCTCCACCTAGACTGGAATGGTCCTGTCTGGTTAGGGGTGATATACCGCCCTCCTCATTCTACTAAGGAAATTTACTGAGCTTATTATCAATATTGCCAAAAATGATGATGGCTTTCTATTGGTGGGCAATTTTAATATTCATGTTTGCTGTTTGTCAAATTCCTTGTCGCAAGAGTTTCTTAATCTAATAGATGCTTTTAATCTGTCACAGTGGATCAAAAACTCTACTCATATTCAGGGCCACACGTTGGATCTTGTACTCTCCTATGGGCTCGATGTCACTGATATTGTGTTCTCAGATTTTCTGCTCTCCGATCATAAGCCTATTTTATTCTCACTGTCTCCTCCGGAGCTCTCTCAACTCACTATTGCACCTGTAACATTGTCGCGGTTCTACTCTCCACAGTTTAGCACAAACTTTGATCTGTGCTTTGCTGAACTATGCTCACACTTGCACTTGGATCAACCATTATCTGACCTGGATGCGGATCAACATCTTAGCCTTTAAAATTCTGCCTGGCTTAAGGTAGCAAATGTGACTTCTCCCCTTAACTGAACTGTGGAAAAACTCTGACACTCGCCACCAAAGACAAATTTGTAGAAAGGCTGAGCGCAAATGGAAACGCGACAGGCTACTTGTCACATTCCAAATGTTCAAAGACTCTCTAACATCATACCAGAATGCTGCTAAGTCTGCAAAAGCTGGTTATTTTTCTAACTTAATTGAATCCAATCACTCTAACCCAAAGGTTCTGTTTTCAGTCATTCAGTCTGTTGCAAATCCATCTGTTAACACATTGTCTGTTGCCTCACATGCTCTATGTGAAGACTTCCAAAGATTTTTTATTAACAAAATCACTACCTTAAGACTTTGTGTCTGCCCTAATTTAACTGTCCCCCCAATCTTGACACCTGCTTCTGGTTTTTGGGAGGTTTTTGATCCTATCAACCTCTAGACACTGAAGGACGTGACTGTCAAGCTCAAATCTTCATTTTGTCCTAATGATATCATTCACCTGAGATTTTTTTAATTAATCATTGATTCGGTTGGGCCAGGTATAGTATCTCTTATCAACAAGTGTCTCAAAACGGGCTCTGTTCCTGCCAATCTTAAAGTGGCTATGGTCACTCCTCTGCTCAAGAAGCCTTCACTAGATCTAACTGTTTAAAAAAAAAAAGTCCTATCCCTGTCTTACCTTTCATTTCTAAGCTATGGGAGAAAATTGTGCTGGATCAACTCCAACACTTTTTGTCAAATAATTGTATCTATGAGGTTTTTCAATCTGGTTTTAGAACTGCTCACAGCACTGAGTCCGCCTTCCTGAGAGTGTTAAATGATATTTATCTCTCCACTGATTCCGGAGATACTGTGGTTCTTGTTCTCTTAGATCTTTCGACAGCGTTTGATACCATTGACCTCTCTAATCTTTTATCTAGACTAGAGTCTTGGGTGGGTCTAAAAGCTTTTGTTCTGACATGGTTTCAGTCATACCAGTCTGACAGAACGTTTTTAGTAAAGATGGGTACTTTCTCCAGCTCCATGGCACC
The DNA here is from genome assembly GCA_022828995.1 of Vimba vimba. NCBI lineage: Eukaryota > Metazoa > Chordata > Actinopteri > Cypriniformes > Leuciscidae > Vimba > Vimba vimba. The sequence continues at coordinate 33,577,127 of CM040823.1, forward strand.
TCTGACCTGTGGTCTTCCACAGGGCTCTATTTTGGCTCCTTCTCTTTTTTCTCTCTACATGCTACCTCTGGGCGCTATTCTAAGAAAACATGGTGTATCATTTCATTTTTACGCGGACAACACCCAAATGTATATTCCAATCAAGAGAAACAACCCTGTAGCGATAAATTATCTTCTGCTATGCTTAGAGGAGGTTAAAGCATGGCTAGCCCAAAATCTCCTCTTTCTAAATGAAGACAAGACTGAGGTCATTGTTTTCGGCCCAAATGAAAATTCTCAGTGTATAAGCCTTGATTTAGAGAATCTATCGGCTTTTAAATCCCCAGGGGTGCGGAACTTAGGTGTTCTTGTTGACCAGCCTTTAAAATTTTTCAAACACATTTCTTCCATAATCAGTTCCAGTTTCTACCAACTTTGTCTACTGTCTAAAATCAAAGGCTTTCTCACTCTGAAAACTTTGGAAATGGCTGTTCATGCATTTATAACGTCTTGACTAGATGACTGCAATTCCTTATATTGCGGTATATCAATTTCTCAAATTGCTTGTCTTCAGTTAGTCCAAAATGCTGCGGCCAGACTTATTCATAAGTGTCGCAAATATGACCACATCTCTCCGATTCTCAAATCTCTACACTGGCTGCCAGTTCGACAGAGAATAGATTTTAAAATTCTACTTTTTGTTTTTAAATCTCTACATAACTTAGCTCCTGCCTATCTCTCTGAACATGTTCTTCCTTACACTCCGTCCAGAAGCCTAAGATCCAACGACCAGGCTCTGCTGGTAGTCCCTTGCGTTAGACTCAAGCGTAGAGGGGAGTGCGCATTTGAGATGGCAGGGCCACAACTCTGGAACACCCTGCCTCTAGAGATTAGAACTGCCCCTACCCTGTCTGTCTTCAAGTCTCTGTTAAAAACCTACCTGTTTTCTTTAGCATATTGATCTCTATTCTTAGGTTGGTTTTACTATTTAATATTTGAGTCTGATACTGTTTTGCCACTCCTGTTTTTCCAATCTATATTTGAGTCTGATACGGCTTTGCCACTTCTGTTTGACTATTTTATATTTGAGTCTGATACTGCTTTGCCACTCCTGTCTTTACATTCTATATTTGAGTCTGATGCTGCTTTGCCACTTCTGTTTTACTATTTTATATTTGAGTCTGAAACTGTTTTGCCACTCCTGTTTTTCCATTCTATTTTTGAGTCTGATACTGCTTTGCCACTTCTGTTTTACTATTTTATATTTGAGACTGATACTGTTTTGCTACTCCGGTTTTAAGGTTGCTCTTAGCTTTGCTGCTTTTATTTGTGTTTTATGTGTTGTTATGCAGGTATTATTTTATTATCATTTATCTGGTTGTTCTGTAAGGCACTTTGGTCAGCCTAGTGGCTGTTGTAAATGTGCTATATAAATAAAGTGAACTTGAACTTGAACTTGCTGGACATGGTCATGCTCATTCTGGGAGAAGATCAGTATGTCGTTTAGGTAAACAAATACAAATCGTTCGACCATGTCTCTGAGCATGTCGTTGACAAGTACCTGGAAGACCGCCAGGGAGTTTGAGGGTCCGAAGGTCATAACCAAATATTCAAAGTGACCTGTGGGGCTATTGAAGGCGGTCTTCCATTCGCACCCCTCCCTAATCTGAACCAGGTGATAAGCATTGCGTAGGTCCAACTTCGTAAAGATGGTCGCTCCCTGCAAGAGTTCAAAAGCCGAATGACAAAGGGTGGCTATTCTTTACCGTGATGTCATTCAGCCCCCGATAATCAATACAGGGAGGGATGCAATGACCCATGTTTCTTTCACACGAAGAAGAACCTCGACCCAGCCGGAGAGGAAGGACGTATTATACCAGCTAGCAGAGAATCGCTGATGTATCTCTCCATGGCCTCCCTCTCAGGACCGAGTAAAGCGAGTAAAGGCGCCATTTAGGTAGAGAAATGCCAGCAATAAGTCTATCGCACAGTTGTACGGGAGGTGCAGAGGGAGAGATGAAGCTCGTAACTTACTGAACACCGAACACTGACTTACTGAACACTCTCAAGTCATGGTAAGCTTCCGCTACGTCCGGCAGGTTCACCGGTTCCTCCTGTCACGTAGAAACTGACATTAAAGGAGAAGATGCAGTAAGATGCACTAAACACTGAGATAAACAGAATGAGCTCCATGCCAACACAGAATTAATAGCCCAGTCAATGTGAGGGTTATGCTTAACCAGTCAGGTGTTCCCCACGACCACTAGAGCGGAAGGAGAGTGTATAAGTGTAAAAGGAGGAATCGATTCTCCTCTGCATGATTGCCCGAAATGGTGAGGTTGATAAGGCTAATGGAATGAGTTATCCTGGTGAGAGGAGTACCATAAAGTGGCTGAAATCGGTTCGGAATATCCAAGAAGGGGGTAATTCCAAGGAATAAATCTTGTCTTTGATGTGTTCAGCTAATCATGGAGAAAGTGGTCCAACTGAGCTTTGGGATTCCAACCACAGGATGCTGCGAGTGTACAGAACTCGATCGAATATTCCGACACGGGCCGAGCTCCCTGCTGTAACAGTGACAATGCTTGTGCCACTTTGGTACCCAATGATGAATGGTCAAAGACTTTATGAAGCTCCTGTTAGAAATCCTCTTATCATTTGCAGCAATCGTGCTCATTGTCCCACATTGCCGTTCACAACTCTCTTGCGAGCCCGGCAAGGTGCATGATGATGAAGGCCACCCTGGACCTCTTCGTTAAAAAGCAGGAAGGCTGCAGTGACAAAGTCAAGGGATTTTTGATTACTGATGACAAATTCAATAACCAGTTTGTTTGCAATCATATTTACAGAAAATCTATTCTAGCATCATCTTTCAAATGGTTGACGTTATACAATGTTAAGTGGAGCCTGTTCTGGTCTCTTCCACAAAAATATATTTGAAAATGCCCCTATTATGCTATTTTAAAGTTTCCTAATGTTGTTTTGGAGTCTCCTACAACAGGTTTACATGCATCAAAGGTCAAAGTTGCATCAAAGTTTCATTTTCTCATAATATACATTTGTACATCACCACATTTTTCAGTGATTCTCAAAAGACTTGACAGATGAATCAATCTCTATAAATCCCTCCTTTCCGCGAGCTACTCTGCTCTGATTGGCCAGACAACTCAGTCTGTTGTGTTTGGTCAACCGCGTACGAAAACAAAAACGCGCATTGCCATAACTGAATGTCAGCTCAGGGATTGTACACTGTAAACTAAAGACAGTAAAGAACAATGACGTCAATTTTACCATATCAATCCGAGTGCGAGTCCGATGATGAAACACTGGAAGAACTAGTCATTCAGCCCCAAACCTCCATCACAAGGACGACTCGAGCAGGACGTTTCTCAGTGATACACTACTCAGTTTGAGGTACATTATGAGATGTTGCAACTGTAACTCCTCACCATCAGCATTAACAAGTGTATGTCCATCAACAAACCAATTATTTTACTTATACTTATTCATTTACAGAGTATTTTTATTTTAATTACCGAGTAATTTATTGCGATGAACATGTGGGAACTGTATCAATAACAGTGCATACATTAGCCGAGCTCTAGCGTGAATGACTGATGTAACATAAACGTTGGTAAAACAAATCTTGCTCCATGCTTAATTTTTACTAGCCTGGAAATCCAGACCCAAATCTGAAGGATTAAGGGTCTGGCATTGAGTAATGAAAATAGCCCAGCTCGAGGGGTGGCACCAAGCATGCATTTGAAAATCTCACTGCACGCAATTGGATAACACTACGACCAATCACAACAATAAGCCCCATACGCTTAAGTTAGCTACCAGCGGAGCTAACTGGTAGATTAGACTCTTGCCGTATCCGGTCGGCAAAACAGCAAAAACGTCCTTCTTGCAAAGGAATGATTCGAGCGCCGTCTTCTGTTCCTCTTTTAAATAAAAAGCCAAGTCTAACTCGTTCATTGTAGCGGCCAAAGCCGTTTCAAACAACTGGTGTTCATCCATAGCCATCTTGCAATGTTTACTAATGACTTCAACGTCACAGGGCTGTCGTCATCTGTTTAGCTCGCCTATATCAGATAACCCAATGTGATTGGTGCAGCTCGGATACAAGGGCATATTTAATGTGCATCATTACTTGACGCCAGAGTAACTCGCTGAGCAAATTCAATTTGTGCTCTCACGAGAACTCTGGATTTCCAGGGTAAATTTTTACTCAAAGTAGTACAATCAACAGACGATCTGTATCAATAGACACAATTTTAGGTAATAGTGGCCCACAACTGATTAGCAGAAGTATTTCAGTAAGACAGTAATAACGTGAGTTAGCCAGTTAGCAGGAGAGCTACATAATATATAACTCAAAACAAAGTATTTTGAACACTGGTGGAAAATATATACATCAATAATTAGTCATACTTACAGGTTGTGATTCTGAGGAGCAAGTTAGTCCAAATTAACTGGGTACTGACTCGTCTTTCAAGAGTAAGCATTTAGTGAATCCTTCATTGAACTCTGAGATTTGAGAAGCAGTTGTAAGTAAAATAAAGGGAACACAGCAAAAGTTTAGGATTATACTGCAGTGGTATAATGGTAAAGATGAATTTTAACCACTGATTCTACACATGTTCGTCCTTGGACAGTGGGAAAAAAAACTGTCTTTACCTTCACATTGTAGAGCACGTCTTCTCGACATGATGCTATCCAGGAATCAGCTGCAGTGTTTGTAGGGTGACCAGATGAGATTGCATGGCTGAAATTGGGGGGTATACTACATAGCCTATAATAAAAGATAATGAATTTCAAACCTGAAACAAATATATTTTTATTCAAAGATCAACAGTCTGTCATTAGTCTTTAGTCTGCCACAAAAAAAACTACATTATCATGGACTCAAATGTCATTGTGAAAAATAATAATAATAATTTCTGTTGTAGCAGTGTGTAGCCTAACGTTATATAGCCTACCGCCAAGGGCGTAGATTTGGTTTGAACATTGGGGGGGTTGAAGTTTGGGTATGCCTCCTGATATTGTGATCATGGTATAAATATTGGGGGGGTTGTAATGCATAGATTTAAATATTGGGGGGGTTGTATCCCCCCCATCCCCCCCACAAATTACGCCCCTGCCTACCGCTAATAAGCAGCTGGAACTACACTGCATATGCGACCTTTTGAAATGCCATTAGGGTCGCAAATGTATCACTGATTATTTTTGCACCTATGTTTTAGGCAATGCTATGATTTACTATGAGCATTTATTAAAACAGAAATGTGTATTTTAAGAATACGTTTTATAACGTGCTCTGAGCATTCAACACATCAAGTTGGCTTCAGCCCCGCGACCGTTAGACGTACCATTGTATCAGTGCTGCGCGAGCTCTCTCTCAAAACACGGACGCGCGCAGAGAGAGAGAAGAGAAGAGAGAAGAGAAGATTGTAAAATTAAAATTTACGGGCTATAGTTTAAATTTTGTTCTTGCTTGTTTGTTTGTTTTTTTTCTGTCAAAATGTCAGAAAGCATTTTGTATTATCCATCCGTGTTTTTAAAATTCCTTAAATGACGGACGTTTTACTGTTAACACAGCCCTCGTTATATGTCGGATTCGTCTAACTTATACTTCATATTATTTTTAGAATAAGTGATTCGTTATGCTATTATTGGACTCCTGTCTATTCATTGTCAACTGTTTTCTATTCAGCTAAATTCGTGTCCTGTTTAAAATGTGCAATGTTCAAATGCAAAGACAGCACGTCACATATAGAAGCCCTTTTCCCTGTGCTGTTTAGTAGGCTATCATATTTGGATATTGAAATAATAAATTAAGTAGCCTATCTTAATTGTACAATGTTCCTGTTTTTTATTTTTTTATTTTTTTTTACTGTTTTCTAAGTTGACCAGCACACATTATATGCAATGCAATGCAATATAATGCATGTGTGTCCTATGTGTGACATATTTTGCAAACACAGGTAAAGGTGCCCAATATCAGTCATTTCTAAAGTAAAAAAAAAAAAAAAAGTGTTTTGGAAAATATCTCTTTATTTGATTATCAGTAAATTTGTTTTCTATACAGAGATATCGGTATCGGCCATAACAGCAATATTAATATCGTTTATTATCGGTATCGGCCACAATTTTCACATCGGTGCATCACTACTTAAGAGTTCAGGAGTCTGCCCATCTGTGCCAACCATAGCATGTTGAAATCCATTTTGCACTTTATTGTGTACTGTATTTTCTATTGCAGTAAATCTATCCCAACCAATGTTAAAGAAAACAAAAACAAGAAGGCATGTGTTTTAAAAGATGGCTAGTAAAATAAAAAGCACATCTGTATGCAATACAGTTTCATTATTGTTCATTATTATCCAGAGCGGCTTACTATAAACAATTTGTGCGACCAAATCATGTTTTGCGCCAGTAACTGAAAAAGTTAGTAGCGCAAGTGCCACCATTGGAAAAGGTTAGTGTAGTTCCCTGAATAAGCCTTATGCCAAAAATATTATTACAACTAAATTGTCGGTCATTAAATAAGAAAACTAAATAATTGTGTAGATAATTTGCTTTGTGTAACCCGACATCAGACATTAAAACTTTGCAGGATATTTTCACTTAGAGCTATGTTACACACTACATGAAAGGTAATTTTTAAAAAAAAAAAACATAATAGGGGCTGCTGTCCCGAGAATTTTAGGTTTATTTCGCTTTCCCCAAAACCTCTAGAATGGGTGTATAGGTGCACTGGAACAATCCTTCATAAAACGCATTAAACTTTCGTTTACAAAGACGTGAAACTCACCGAGTGGTCAGGGGTGTTCACTGATATGCTCACACAAAAATCGCTGCAAAAGATGCTTTCCAACAGGTTTTATCATAGTTTTTGTCTAACTCCATTGACTTGTATTGGACGAGCTGTGTGAGGTACGGTATTACTCCGCCGCTTCTTCTTCTGCTTCTTCTGTGTATTCAATGAAATGCCAGCGGTTTGCTTGCAATTGGCAAAGGTGCATTATCGCCACCAACTGGGCTGGAGTGTCTATTATTCAAGCTCTCAACGGAAGAATCTACGGGTGTGAGACTTTTGGAAAAATAGGTCCACAGTTTTACAACGAATGGTAAAACACCTGTTGGAAAGCATCTTTTGCAGCGATTTTTGTGTGAGCATACCAGTGAACACCCCTGACCACTCGGTGAGTTTCACGTCTTTGTAAACGAAAGTTTAATGCGTTTTATTTAGGATTGTTCCAGTGCACCTATACACCCATTCTAGAGGTTTTGGGGAAAGCGAAATAAACCTAAAATTCTCGGGACAGCAGCATGTGTCCAAATTTTAATCTTAACCGTTCTATTTCATCAGAAACGATCTGTAAACAGGGCTTTAAGTGTAAAATACCGAACTTACCCTTTAACAAACAAAATTAAGGAAGTCACATTTAAAATATTACATAGATGCTTCCCTCGTAATAGTGTTCTCAATAAGTATATCCATTCCAAAACATTGAAAATAAATGCACTTTCTGTGATGTAAAAGAGACAATTGTACATCTTATTTGTGAATGTGTTTGTGTTAAAGCTTTTTGGAATTAGTTATGTACCTATCTCTCAGAAACAAAAGAGAAGAAAAAAAGAAAAAAAAACACATCAGAATATGTATTAACACCTTTCCTTTCGTATTATTTCTCTTTCAATGTATCAAGTACATTGTTAATCTATTCATGAACACTTTTTTTTTATTCACAAATGTAAATTCTTGGTTAAGATCCCACTACTGTCAAATTTTCTGGTAGACTATAATTCTGTGTTTTGTCTTTGATGGGCATAATAATAATAATAATTTAAAAAAAAATCTTTGAAAATTAAAAAATGTTTAACCTTGTATAATTTTATTTTTTTGTTTGTTTGTTTTTCTTCCCCTCTGGCTCTTAGTTATTTAATTTGTATTGATTTCGTGAAACATGTCTTGTTTTTTATTGTTCCTGGTGTTATGTATTTGTCACATTTTCTTTTCTTTTTTTTGGCATGAATAATAATAATAATAAAAAAAATAATAATAAAAAAAAAAAAACTCACTTGCATTCACAGGCTTCAGATCTGCGTATTTCTTGCGCAGCACTCCAGTGTTTTTTCCTGCACTTCGAACTCGTATATGCGCGCGTCCTACTGGTTGCACTGAAACCTTACAGTCTATGACTGAAACACGACTGCTGTAGTTTGAACCCGGCGTACAGCAGCCAATCAGAGCGTAGGTTTTTGTCTCGCGCAGGGTCGCTGCATGTTCACTCATCATGGTGAGTCCAAGAAAATACACAGTTTATTCAGATAAAACAATACGGGTGTATTCTAGCAACTACAAATGACACATGTAAACATTGAATTGTGTTTTCGGTTGAATTACAGACGGTTGTATTGAAGTAAAGGGTATATTATGGACAGAATAATGCTTGGTTAGCATATAAGCTAATGTGAATGAGTGACTGATGCTAACGCTAAAGCTAATGTGTGTTTGAATGCGAATTTATTATTGTGAATTTTACAGCACTATGATACATATCTGATTGTGTTAAACATTTATGTTTGTAAGCAGTTTATTTATGGATATCCGTTTCCTTAAGCTGACTGCATTGGTGTTGATGAAATTATTAGACTAGAGAATATCAACTTAATCACACGGATAAAGTGATTTGAGTTTTCAATGATGGTCGACGATTTATCCCTGATAAACTCTCATAAAACTATGTTAAACTAGTGAAGTTTGAGTGATTGTTAATTGAGTTCTTATGTGCTTGGCTTGTTAAGGGCAGTAAGATGGTTTGAAATCAGAATCTTCATTTGTCATTATACAAAAGAGTACAACGAAATTATATGCAATCCTATTCAGTGTAAAATCAATCTCCCACTTTACAAAAAATTGTCTTATGCAATTATTCTATATAACAAATTTTACAAATAAGTGAGACTGGTAAACAGTAAACTGAAATGTGTGTGTATATGTAAATCACTGGTTTGTTATACATTTACATATATATTAACCTTCTGGCTTTTTAGATAACAAAATATCTACTTTTAGCCCAGAAATTATGCTAGTTGGTTAGAGTGAACTATTCAAGAAACATCTGACATTGAAGGTTCATATAAGCTTGGCTCTGTCATTAGACTTGAAAACATCATCAGACTTTAGATCAGTGATGTGCAGCATCTTTATCAGAGCTGTGGTTACTGTAATGGACTCTCTTGTTCATAACAGTCCTCGACTGATGCTAATAGTGGCCCCAGTCAAGCACCACCTTTTCCTGGTGTTCCACCTTCAGGAATCCCCCTGCCCTTTGTAAGTTGGTGTTGGAAAGCCTTAACTGTAATGCCATCTCTCTCTCTCTCTCTCTCTCTCTCTCTCTCTCTCTCTCTCTCTCTCTCTCTCTCTCTCTCTCTCTCTCTCTCTCTCTATTTGCTGCTGCTTAGTTGTTCACACTAATTAATTACTCAAATTTATTTTTGTGTTTTCCAAAGATGGGGCCACCAGGAATCCCGCCTCACTTCCCTCCAATGGGAATGCCACCCATGGGTCAGAGGCCGCCCAGCATGGCCCCCATGCCCCCGGGAATAATGCCCCCCATGATGCCCCCAATGGGAGCTCCACCCATGGGACAGGTAAGAGCTAATAGCAAACACTGCTTATGACAGTCAGATTTCTTTTTGAAAGGATGCAGTGTTTTTAAAATGTTTTTTTTTTCTTCTGGGTTGTCACATTTCGCAAATGGCAGAGCATGTAGCGTGGAGAAACTGATTTTTATTTGAATGTTCAGTAATGATTGTAAAAATGAAAAATTTGATTGAAATCAAAAGTTGTATTTGTTAACATTAGTTAATGCACTGTGTACTAACATGAACAAACAATGAACATCTGTATTTTTATTAACTAACATTAACAGATATTACCAAATACAGTAACACATGTATTTCTCATGGTTAGTTCATGTTAGTTAATACATTAACTAATGTTAACAAATGAAATTTGTTATTGTAAAGTGTTACCTTTATAATTAGCCTATACCATTATGTTCCTACTCATTTGAGTAAGTTAACAAGATGGCAGCAGAGAGGACGAGACCGCACACTTTCCTTAAAAAATATAATGTATTGGAGTTATGTATATTACAGTATGATATGATGACAGTGAAACGATACAGGCTTGATTGTAAAGGTATTCTTTTTGTAACTGACTTTGTAAGAAATGTAGGCTAATAACTTCTCCCACTCTACAAATCAATGCTCTGACTGCACTAATGAGAGTAATAATGACATTTTTTGGCAACTGGAAAAATGCAGAAGTGTACTGTGATGACTTGGGTCCTTCAGTCCACAGTAACGCCCATTTCACACATACTCCGTTTGCAGTGCGTATGCGGTGCGTATTTTTCCGCACCCATGTTAAAAGGTTATAGCTTTCACACTGCACGCGGATGCGGTCCGGCGATCCGTTCCAGGTGCGGTGCGTATACAGCAGTGCAGTGATCGTTTCCGCACCGAGTCTATTTTTGCTGTGCTGCAAATGCTGAATTAAAGTGACAAAATGAAATCAAGTAAAATGAATAAATTTCGTGGTCAAAATGAACACAGATTGATATGAAAATATAATAATCTCACCATAAATGTATTTAATTTAATTATACTATTTTTCACAGTCATCTTTTTTACTTTAAAACCGGGGTAAAGCAAGGAAAACTACAATTTACCTCAACAAGGCGACAATGAACAACACTCGTCTCATTCGTGGAGGTGGAAAAACAAGTTCTTTGTGACATGCAAGATTTATTGTAATAAAATTTAAATGCAAAAGAAAAGGCACGAGAGTCGGCGGTTTTTGTCAATTTTAAGTTTTAATTTAAAATGTTTGCGATTTTAATATAAGTACGTGGTTAAATATTTTACCACTTGCTTGAGCAACTTAATAGCCTATATAAATCTATATAGAAGTAGCACTGAATAATGCGTTGTTTAAGTTGTGTTTAAACGTCTATTAAAGAGTCTATATGTGTACAAAGAGAATCGCAATGCTGACAACTTTTTTTAAATAAAAGTTACTGATAACTTCTGGATTTGAAATACAAATAGTGAGTGTTTTTGTGGTACAGCCGCGGATCAGTTACACACTGCAAAAGCATCATATGTGAAAGCACTATAGCGCGTGCTGCTCCTGCACTGCATACGCACTGCACACGGAGTATGTGTGAAACGGGCCTAAGCAGGATCTTAAATTGCACTATTGTACATACAGTAGTGGCCAAAAGTGATGTGTGGAGGGTTTTTTTGTTTGTTTTTTTATGTCTATTTTTAATGACCTTACAAAACTTAGTAAAGGTATTATATCTGACAAAAGTATTTGGCAAAAAAGGCAAGCTACAGGTTTTAGAAAAACAAAAAAGCTCATAGGAAAAATAATACATTGACAACAATATAATCAGTTATTAGTATTTGACTGGTTTTCGTTTGTTTTTGCATGTGTTTATAATTTATTTGCATGATTTGTCATGTTTCATTGCATTATCAGTAATAAAACAATTGACTCAAAGAACAACTACGCAGTTTGCTTACAAAATCTAAAACATTTTTAATTATATTTGAATAAAGGGTGAATATGTCAGTTTTACTATGCCGGATATCATTTTTGGCCACTACTGTAATGGTATGAAATGGCAGTTCATTTACTTTCCAACTGATCTTCAAACCATGTGGCAAAAGCAAGCCACTTTTATGAGGATTGTTGGAGCCGCTGATGGAACTCATGTTCGCATAATTGCTCTAACTATAAATGAGGACAACAGGTATCAATAGAAAAGGATTCCATAGCATCAACACTAATTTGTGATAATTTTGCACAATGCAAATCCATTTATTATAATTACATTAAATAATTTGTCATGCTGCTGTGACTTGCAGGGTTCAGAAGTTGAGGGTGGCCATTTTGGGTTGACATTGTTGTCCTTAGTTCACAATACTTAAGTGCTACTTCAGTCAGCACTTAAAAATCAGTCTTAGACTTTGCTGAAAGTTGCTTTTAGCTTCTTTATAAAAGTATCCTACTCTTAGACGACAACTACTTTTTACTACGAAGTTTTGACACTTAATTCAAAGCTTAAGACTATTCTAAAGAGCATTTCTGAGAAGTTTTATAAATACAGGCCCAGATACTTTATTTTTCTATCAGTCAAAATGACAGAAAACATGTTGAATAAACTGTCTATGTTTTTTTTAATTTGGTAAATGACAGAAGTTGTTCGGTAAACACAACCATTAGGAGTAGCCTATTTTATTCACAAATCAGAAATGAGTGGTCACATTGCACATTTTTGCAGGGACCACAGTCTTTATTTCTTGTCGCATTTAATTTCAACACAGTTTGTGTTTGTTAGACAAAACAAGTCATGAAAAGTTTATTTGTATAGCACATTTCATACTCCGCAGTAATTCCGTTTCAGTTTTTCCGAAAGAACAATATGAAAGATTATTGTCCACCTCCAGAAGATAAAATTCCGACCTTACTGCTAGTGTCAAATGCATGTTTTGCTACAGAATATTATGCTTAATGCACATTCTGTAGCGGCAACATAATGGGCCCTTCACACCAAGGATGATAACTATAAAGTGTTAATAATCGTTCTGATTCTGTGAGAATAGTGATGTCCACACCACAGCTATAATGACACAGAGGAACACTATTGTTGGAATCACTTTTAGAATATTTTTATATTCCGCAGGATGAGCTTGTAAAAACAGTGACAGCTAGTCAGAATCAGCTTGAAGATTTAAAGTGGCAGTCTATATAACTGCACTGTGTGTTTATAATAAACAATGTTATCATCTGTTAGTGTGGACGCTAATATATCATTCTAAAAGTCCCCCTGTGGTGAAAATCAAGCTTTTAATGTTGTTTATATGTCTATGTGGTGTTTTTAATTTGCTTTGAGATAGCCTAAACCATGTACAAATTCATAAGTCAACACTATTGCTGAGTATTTTCTCTTTAAAACTGCAGTGAACCAAAGACAGTCTCAAAAACATGGTTTGAAATCGCTGCTGTTTCTGATGTCACAAACTACCTCGTAACCAATCAGATCAACGTGTGATCGTCAACGAGTGGTTCTCCGAGCTGCTGTGTGTGAGTGGAGGCAGGGCTAATTTGCATATTCATAGAACCGCGTATACTTAATGAGGCAAGGGTGTAGTTACATTCAAGTTATTTTAAGTTATTTTATTTTATTTTGTGCGCCCAAGCTGTGGCGCAGGCAAAGCAAGGACAGTGGATGGCATGGAAAGGAGTGGAGAAGAGGAAGATCTCCTGGAATGAGTTGTGGGAGATGGAGGCATTCAGGGCAAGTTTTACTATCAGGGCTGCCTATGATGTCCTGCCTTCCCCCGCCAACCTTAGCCAGTGGTATGCCGAAGACCCCACGTGCCCCCTATGCCCAAGTCCAGCAACACTGAAGCACATTTTAGTGGGATGCAAGACCAGCCTCACCCAAGGCCGTTATACCTGGCGGCATAACCAGGTGTTAAAGAGTCTTGCAGCAGTGCTAGAAAGTCGACGGACAAGTGTGAATGCCCTTCCTCTCCCGTCATCCCGGTGGCAGCCGACACCATTTGTTTGGGAAGGCGAGGGTCAAGCCAGCTTCACCACCACAAGACCAGACACTGGCCAGCTGGGCAGAGCACGGGACTGGAAGATGCTGGCAGACTTGGACAAGAAACTCGTCTTCCCAGCTGAGATCACAGCTACAAACCAGCGACCAGACCTTGTTCTGTGGTCAGCCACACTCAAGCTTGTTTACATCATCGAGCTCACCGTGCCCTGGGAAGGTGCAGTGGAGGAGGCTTACGAACGGAAAAGGATGAGGTACGCTGAACTTGCAGCCGATGCCCAACAACAAGGCTGGAAAGCGAACATACGCCCAGTGGAAGTAGGTTGCAGAGGGTTCGTAGCCACCTCAACATCCAGGCTACTCAGGGAGATGGGAGTGCGAGGAAAGGCCCATCGGCAGGCAGTCAAAGACCTCTCCAGGGCTGCTGAAAAGGGGAGCCAGTGGCTGTGGATGAAGAGAAAGGACTCCACCTGGGCCTTCAGGTGAGTAGATGGCACCTAGGGAGTGAACCTGGGACGCTGGGATTCACTGCTTGAAGCCTCTGGAGGTGTCGTGGGTATATCAGCGAAACACCGATGAAGGAGGGCGCCCACTTGATAACCCAAAGGGTGCCCTCACTCATTTGACCATCCCACGGAGTTCCATCGGTGCCCCAAGTACTTATTGAGGGATATCAACATCTAGTCCTATACAACAGACCAGGCATGAAGAATTTTTTTTTATTAAGAAGCAATTAAATGTGTCATTTTGGTGATCAAAGATGAGTTTTAAGGCATAAAGTTATTGACTACTAGTTATTGTGTAAAACTTACAAACACATGTTCTTGTCATACTGCATTTCACCTCAAAAATAAACTTTTCCATTAGGTTAGCATAATTTATTTAAAAAAAAAAATGTTCCCAGACAGTTTGATTGTCTTTGATCTCTGTGCTATAGTATTGAGGAGGGTGGAGGTGTGCACAATAGTCATGCAAATATCATATTTAAAAAAAGACTCTAAACCTAGGCTTTGTTTTATTTATCCACAATACAGTTACTTATTTCTTTTGATTATGGGATGAACAACTATTTGAACATTTCTTGGAAGTTTTCATGTGATTCACACTAACATGGAGATGAGAGAAGTGCATAGTGTTGAACATGAATATATATAGACATAAATCATTGATATGATTGCAGTAGTGCTGTCTTATTGGACCTGATGCTCCACCTGTGTGTGTGTGTGTGTGTGTGTGTGTGTGAGAGAGAGAGAGAGAGAGAGAGATGAAAGGTGTGTCAGTGGATGTTTTTGGATGTGAGGTTCACACTGTAATCAGGGACTGGAGAATACAGAGCACAAGATGTGCTTTTACTCCTTTCAGCACATGCCTTCCTCTCCCCGTGTGCAGTGTAGGAAGGAAATTAGCAGTTCACATTAATTTTTCATAACTCTTTTCTTAGATGCCAGCCATGATGCCACCAATGATACCAGGAATGATGATGCCTCCCCGGATGCCAGCTGCATCAATCCAGCCTACAGGACCGGTAAACTAGCCTGTATATCACACTATTCCATCAGTGCTGGTTAAATATAGACCCTCACATGCTGTCAGCAGTGTCTGAATAACCCTAATGAACACCCTGCAAAGTGGCAAAATGTACCAATTTAGAATCAACACCATTTTTTTTATAGCACTTATCCACGTGTTATGAGTGATAGTAGCAGAAAAAGATCAGCTTGATCTAATTTATTTCAGTGTATGATACGTCTCCTTCCCTACTGCACACTTTTTTGACTGTTAGGGGTGTAATGGTTCAAATTACTCATGGTTTGGTTTGTATCACGGTTTTAGGGTCATGGTTTCTGTACAATTCTGTATGTGCTATGTTCAAGAAAAAAAGGACTACTGTCAAAACAATCTAACTGTGGAAATAGCACAAATAAATACAATTGAGAAAAGATAAAAAAATAAAATAAACAGTGTTTTTCAGGTAGGTCTAACTGTAGTTTTCAGGTACAGAAATTAATAAAAATGTAAAATAACACTGCATATGATATTCACTATATAAATTAAATAAAGATTAATCCTTATAAACTTAAATTATTCAGTCGAGCAGTAAGTGATTTCTTTTGTTGTTTGATTAACTTTAAAAACACAGACAGCAGCAATAATATTAGGCTGCTGTCACTTTCAGACATAATGCATGGATCCAATATACTGTTACATATGCGTCATCTTTCTCAACTGTTTACATTCACTTTTAAGACATAACCTGCTATGTTTGCTAGGATACTCACCAAGACGGTCATGTTGACATCATTTTTGTGTGAATTTTTCTGTTCAAGTGCAAGCAGACTTGAAAGCGAACTCAATTTAGTATTCACACGCTGTCTGAAGGCCCTTTCACACTGAGCGCGAAGCGAATCACTGTCGAAGCGTTTCTCTCAGTTGTTTATGTAATGTTATGAAATGTATTTTTACTTTTCATTTTGTGAAGTAGACCTACCTACTAGTTGTGACCAGTTCTTAATTTATATGGCGAGAAATGCGTGGAAAGCGAATTCATATCTGACCAATAACATGAAACAGCCCAGTTCAATTAGAGTGGCTTAATTAATTTGCTTTTCAAAGTATTACGTCACTAGTGAATATGGATGAAAGGACAACATGGCAGTTTCAGTTCAGTGTATATATAAGATCAAACTAACCATACATGTGCAGTTCTTTATTTTAAACACACCTCCTCAGTCAGTGGTGATTAAGGTCTGCTTTCATGTAATCAGCTATATTAAGCATCAAACAGCCTGTCGTTAGTTAACCATATTAAATATTGATAGCATCAGTAATAATTAGTGCCAGGCTTTGAGCTGTAGATGAAGACGTCTGATCAGATGCAGAATCCAGCTGATGCTCCAGGAGCTGTCAGTCAAACTGCCTGTCAGTCAGATAGCATTTTCCTTTCCTGCAATTTGGGTTAAGGACACTGCTAATGAAGTTAGCTCTGATATCTTAGATCTGCTCATGGACTAATTTAATTCCAACAATTAATGACAGAGCTTTCATAGATTATATGAAGTTTCAAGTCATTTAAAAGATGTTACACACAAATCAGCATGTTTATTCTATTGTTTTTTTTGTGTAATGAAACCCTCTTTCTTTTGTCCATCTCAGCCTGGTGTGAGTCCAGTTGAGCCTGCAGGTAAGAGATAAATGGTTTTTGGTCATAATCATATTGTTGATTATTATTTCTAATTGTAATCAGTGTTTTTTGATCTATTTCAGCGCCAGCTGCTCCTGGAACAACAGTAAGAACAAGAAACCAAACACATTGTTAATATTGTATAATTATTATTGGGATTTAAATTTATAGAATTTATTTTCCTGTCTCAATAATTCACAAGCCATATACAATGCTATTGAAGACAAAAAACAAAAAAAACTTTTAACATGGAAATATTATTTATTTCCTCCTAGAACACCACATCAACTGAGTCTTCACCTGATGAACAGACGAAAAAGGCAAGACACAACAAACAGTTTTTATCGGTCAAAAATGACACTTGCCTGAAATTAAAGTACAGTAAAAAAAAAAAAAAAAAAAAAATTGCATATGAAAGTATAAAACCACTTTATGGAATGGATTGAGTCACTCGTAAAGCACACCCGTTTGATTCGTGGCTATATCATTCAGACCAGTCGAGTAACTGGATCAGTCAATTCATCAAGTAGTTCTGATTGATTAATTCACAACTTGGACATCTCTGCTTCTCTCGTAAATTCTCCAAGGAGAGCCAGGGATCAGTTTGCTGTCACACAAAACCATTCTATGGTTTCAGAAGACTGTCATATATATGGGCAACTTTTATTGTCCAACTTTTATAATACTTAAATGCCTTTGCTTTTTTTTTGATGCTTGAATGAGCAATGGTCATACATGGTTTTGTACAACTAAACTAATGACTGCAGGATATAGCTGATGAAACGACTAGTGACTTAATGATGTAATGAGTATTCATCATGTCTCCTGCAGAAGTCAGTATGGACCGAGCACAAATCACTGGATGGAAAAACATATTACTACAACACAGAGACCAAACAATCCACCTGGGAGAAACCAGATGAGCTCAAATCACCTGCAGAGGTAAAAACAGGTCAACTCACCTTTCTCGCTTACACAGTCATATTCATCTGCCAATTACTGCTCATTCAGTTGTTCTATATGTTCTTAAAGGGCACCTATTATGCAAAATTGACTTTTATATTACGTTTGAACATAAATGTGTGTTTGCAGTGTGTGTGTACACAAACCACCCTATAATGATAAAAATCCACCCAGTGCATTTTTTTTAAATCCCCATAAATCATAAGCAGTGTCTCAGAACAAACCGTTGTCAGGTCATTGTTTCGACGCCGGAGCAGTTGTAGAAAAGAATGTCTCCTAAGCGATTGAGGTGTTTTGTTGTTTGGATGTAAGAATGAACATAGCAGTCTTCATTTACTCCGGTTGTTACTCGAGGATGGATCGGTACCAACTGTTCGTGATCCAGCTTACAGTCTCCGGATCGATAGGCCTAACGTTACTGATCATGGCAGAAATTTAAGTGAGAGCGCGCACTTTATGACAGCTCATCGAGTCGTTTTATGGATATAAAGTTTACCAATTTATTAAGCACCCACTGAAAAGGTGTGTATATATTTGTTTACTGTTAGTACTTAGTACTGTTAGTAGAGTGTTTTGTGTACTTCGCGGTGTATGTTGATGATAATGAAAGGGAGAGAGAGAGAGTTTATGGATAAGACTCTTATGTGCACTTCTTGTACTGTGTTTATTCAGCTCTTACAGTGATTGTCTGGAGTAAAACTGACACTTCATCTTTTGTGTGATGTACAATGAACTTCATTAAACTCATCAGTATATTTTTGGCCATCATTCGGATGGGGTCCGCTACAATAGGCTTGTATTAATAGTGGATAAAAGCAGATGACAAATACGTTATAACCGTAATTAAACTTAACTATACCTGTTCTATCTACATACAGCATATATTCTCTGGCTCTGTGGGCATTATTGTACAACTCCAGGTCGAAATGAACACCGCTACTGAGAGTTTCTGTTTTGATATTCTCATTCTATGAGATGAGATTGTCCTGACAGAGCGCAACTTCTGGGTTGGCAGCAACAGTGACAGTGACTTTTTGGGGCTCAACAGTGAGCCCCAAAAAGTGACAATTTAAACATGCTGTAAAAATGATCTGTTGGGTATTTTGAGCTCACACTTCACATACACACTCTGGGGACATCAGATACTTATTTTACATCTTGTGAAAAGGGGCATAATAGGTGCCCTTTTCTGCTTTTGAGAGTCATATTCTGCTTTTGAGAGTCTAATGCCCCATAATTACATAGTAGTACTACTACTTCTACTACTACTATTAACAATGATTAAATAGCATAGTTAGTTTAGTTAGTCTATGCTTGACAGAGTTTTGAATTGAGGCTTGTTCTTACATAATGTGAAACAGTTATTATTTTTATTAAGAGTCTTAAGATTGGAGCACTGTTGCAGAAATCCATGCGTTCATATGCACACAATTTATTGTATAGAACAAACAAATTGCTGAACCCAACTTATCTTTTTTTTTTGTAATGTCAGGATTTTATATATAAAAAAAAAATAAATAAATACACATATATACATACACATTAAACTAGGTGGAAATATAAAGCTATTTTTTTATATATAAAAAAGTTTATTCGCAGGAATATCCTAATTTGTGATAAATACTTATGTATTTATGTTTCAATGTAAATTGAAACAAACTCAAAGAGATTTGTGTTTTGCAGCAAATGTTGTCCAAGTGCCCGTGGAAAGAATACAAGTCAGACACCGGAAAGCCCTATTACTATAACTCTCAGACCAAAGAGTCTCGCTGGACTAAACCCAAAGAACTGGAGGACCTGGAGGGTCAGTACACAAAGTTGTTCTTACACAAACACAAATCCAGAAATCCTACATGAGAAAATGGTTTAACTTTTTTTCCTCTCTCTTTTCTTCAGCGATGATAAAGGCGGAGGAAAATGGGTGAGCATCAGCTTTATTTACTTGGACCATAAAGGGATAGATTACCCAAAACTGAAAATGCTGTCATTTACTCAGCCTCATGTTGTTCCAAACCTATAGGTCTTTTGTTTATTTTCAAAACACAAATGAAGATGTTTTTAACATTAACCCATCATTTTGTCCATCCATTGAAAATTACTTTCACCAAAATCTTAGTGGAATTAAAAAGTTTATAATGGCATTTAATTAAAACACGGTTGTCAACCCAGAAACTTTGCAATGTGTAATTAGCAGCATGAAAAATCTATATTATATACAGAAATCGAGCAAAGATTGCTGCCATTATAATTGAAGTTGATGATTATAATGTGAGGTACACAAAGCTGCACTCTTGCGAAATTCCCGTTATAATCAGTAAAGCTGGCATTATGTTTATACTCTGTTTATAATGACAGGATTTGCGAGCATGCAGAACTCGCACTGAACAAACTCAGCGTTGTTGAGCAGATTCTGACTTAAACACCTCTGATTGGTCATTTCGTTCACACGCTCAACAGATATGTCTGTGATTGGCTACAAAGCCCAACGCTGCAAAAACACATCTGTAAATAGAAACCTTTGACGCTCTTCCCAGAGATGCACAAACACTCATGGGAGCGTTTTAAAACAGCCGGCTATCAGCGGGTACCGGTACTGCAGAACGGCAGGTTTCGTCACAATAAATGAACAAATAAATCCTTGATGGGACAGAATCATTTTTAATGCAAATTATTTTCAAGATCGCAAATATATAGGTTTTGGAAGGGTAAGGTATTGTCACTGTAAAATGTGAATTCCATAAGAAGGTAGACTTTTCATACACATTTTGTTTAATTCAAAGATGATCCAATTATAATGATCTTTACCTGTGTCTGTTAAAGGACGGCTGATGTTGTGGCTCCTGGCACCACCCCTGTTCTTCCATCTCAGATCGAGCCTCCTGTTACTGTGGCGGCAGTTGCTGAGGCAGAGGTTACCATGGCGACGGGCACCTCAGAGGAGCCGCCGTCTCACGTGCCCGCTCAGGTTGCTGAGGTCAGCAGTGATGTCATCGTTAACTCCACTGAGGAAACGCCCAGTGTAGAGACACAACCCAGGTAATGAACTCAAAGACATTCAGCACACATCTCACCGTGTAGAACAGATTACATTAAATACACTACCAGTCAAAAGTTAGAAATAATTCCGATATTTGAATGTTTTTGAAAAGTCACCAAGGCTGCATTTATTTAATCAAAAATAGACTTAAACGGTTATATTGTGAAAAATTATTACAATTCAAAATAACTGTTTTCTTTTTGAATATATTTTAAAATGTGATTTATTCTTGTGACTGCTGAGTTGAATTTTCAGCATCATTACTCCAGTCTTCAGTGTCACATGATCCTTCAGAAATCATTCTAATATATTTTAAATTATTTTAAATTGTAATGATATTTCACAACATAATCATAATTAATTTGTACGTACTTAATCTCTCTGGCATAATTTTTTTCATTGATTAACATACTATTCAAAAGTTTGGGGTAAGTAATATATTATTTTCTTTTTAAATGAATACTTTAATTCAATAATTTTATTCAACAAGGATGCGTTAAGGGATAGTTCACCCAAAAATGAAAATTCTGTCATCATTTACTCACCCTCATGTCGTTCCAAACCCCCATAAGACTTCAGAACACAAATGAAGATCTTTTTAATGGAATCTGAGAGATTTCTGTCCCTCCATTGAGAGCTACGCAACTACCACTTTGACACTTCAAAGAGTTCATAAAGAGATTGTAAAACTAATCATTAGTTAACCACTGTTACTAACATTTCATTAATTCATAGTCTAACATGATTCACATTTCTCGATCCAGTCATATCCTGATGATTGCGCTACATTGTTTCCTGTTGAAAATTCTGATTCGGTTTATGAAATTAAGCGTTGGGAATTGTTTTGTGCCACAATGCTCATTTTTCTTCAAAAGGTAACTTTAGTTTTGTATTTATTTTCATTTGTTTTCCAGTAATGATGTTTCTAAGGAGGAGAGACCTGAGCTGGTGAAGAAAGTTTACAAGTGGAACACAAAAGAGGAGGCAAAGCAGGCCTTTAAAGAACTGTTGAAAGAAAAGGTAATTATTATTTTTTTTTGCTCTCTCTCCCCCCTGCAGTGAGGAGGGAGGTGTTGATATTCCAACTGGGTGTTTCTAAATTTAGTGTGTATTAATTTGGCACACAAAGTGCTCCTGTGAGAGCCACGGCTGTTTAATTGCGGTGAGTGTGATTAGACTGGATTGAGTGAAACAGAAGACGGTGGAATCGCACGCTTCACAGACCCCCCGACAGCCTTTCGGAGAGACACACTCATAATCAATCACGAACTTGTGTGATGTCAACATGGAGATCTACTTCTCCAAACCGTATTACTCTGTTTTTCTTTTCTTTCCCACCTTTCTGCTAATTTGATGCCCATTTATGCCTCTCAACAGTCACGAGATATCAATCTAATTATCTATTCAGGCCAATTAAAAATCTCTTATTCTACCTGGTGAAAAATGTCTCATTAATTGTAATTTAGCAAATCTTAACAAATTCCAAATGGGAAGTTTACAATAAAGCACTTTCTTATATTTAAAAAGCTTTTCTCTTTTATGCCATTTGGAGTTTTCCAACCCCCAATTTTTTTCCCAAGCATGTCATGCATCATTGAGTAACCTTATATAATTTTTAGTCTGGTTTTAAGTAACTTTCCATCTTTCTCCCTCTGTGTAACTAGGGTGTTTCCTCCAATGCATCATGGGAGCAGGCAATGAAGCTGATAATTAACGACCCTCGTTACAGGTATCCAAATACTGCATAGCATTATTGTCATTTGAAAGCATTTACATCCTGAGCACTGCACTGAAACTCGCATATCTTTCCGTGTGTGTGTGTGCGCGTGCATGCAGTGCTCTGCCCAAGCTGAGTGAAAAGAAACAGGCGTTCAATGCTTATAAAGTCCAGACAGAGAAAGAGGAAAAGGAAGAGGCCAGAATCAAATACAAGGAGTCTAAAGAGACTTTCCAGCGCTTTCTGGAGAACCATGAGAAGATGACTTCAACCACACGATACAAGTGAGTGTTTTCAGCTCTTTTGATGATGCGACATTTAACAATTCCCACAAACAAATAAAAATGTAATAAAAATAATAATTTTAATAATAAAAATGTATACCTTATACTTTAGGTTAAGGAGGTTTGAACAAACAGCCTAGCAATTGCATAGCAACACTTACAAAAATACCAAGAAACCTTAGCAACTGGCACTGGCACCCACCCGCATCACCTCAGCTTCATAGTGGAGAGTTTTACATGCACATGCACAAGCACCACTCTTTTTTAATCTAGTAATACTATAAACAAGATTACTGATTTTTCAGATCAGTGTTTGTTCTCTTTATCTGTCATTGATTCAGAGCAGTTGAACTTTATTCCCCCACTTACTTAGGTGATTAAAATCACATCAGTGTTGTCATGGTAACATGTTGGGAGGTTGTGGTGATGTCACGGAGTTAAATGATGTTGTTGGTTTAAATCTCACTTGTAATCAGGCTTTAAATAGCAGTGTTGTTTTTAGTGAGTTCCTGTCTGCACTGTGTCATAAGGTCTCATAGATGCTCTCCATTATTAATTAGTAGTTATATGATGTTAAAATGCTGTAATGTCACTGCCCCCTAGTGACTAACATTTGAACTGCAGCAATGTTTGTACTTGCACACAGATGAAATTGTTTATAAAAAAAAGTCTACCTTTAAGCAGAGGGTTGTTTGTGAGTAAATATGTGTCTTTGTGCAGGAAAGCGGAGCAGATGTTTGCCGATCAGGAAGTGTGGTCGTGTGTTCCTGAGAGAGACAGGCTGGAGATCTATGAAGATGTGCTCTTCTATCTGGCTAAGAAAGAGAAGGTTTGATTGACAGAATCTGGTTATCACTGATCTAATACATATTTACACTAATAACCTAATTACCTACTAATTATTTTTTTTTTTTTCTATTTAACAATTTAAATCTTTATCTTTTTAAGTTGGATGCGTTTCAACATGCAAACATCAATTATAAAGCAATAAACCTGATATGACTGATAAAATAAAAAACCTGATACATGTTTTTCTCTTCACATTGGCCACAATGAATGGCACCCTTTTATTAAATGCTTTTAAATGCAAATTATTTTACTTGAATGAAAGGTTCGATTTTTGTAATTTTTTTTGGAATGTAAGATAAGATAAACAATGTAGATTTATTTTTACAGCCGTCTTTGATCATATTTACCAAGGGTGCCAATAATTCTGACCAGGATATCATCAATATCAATAAATATGATCAAAGATGTCTGTAAAAAAAAAAAAATTATACCGTATATACCCGACTATAAGACGACCCTGAATATAAGACGACCCCCCCATTTTCCAGACTTATTTTTGGGACAAAAAGAGATTTTCGTGGAAAAAAATCTGGTTTTCAACAGAAAATAATTTAATTAGAAAATTGCAGTGATAATTCATTCTCTCTCTTCCAGCACGCGCGCGCACCTTTCTCTCTCTCTCGCTCTGCGTCTCTCTCTCTCTCGCTCTGCGTCTCTCTCTCTCTCTCTCTCTCTCTCGCTCTGCGTCTCACGCGCGCACCTCTCTCTCGCGCGCGCTCGCTCGCTTGCTCTGCGTCTCGCGCGGATTCACTTTTGTGCATTATCTTTTATGCAGATTAACATATTGGAACGGAAAGCTGGCTTTGTCTTAATGGGTCGCGTTTCAGTCACTATTTCATATTAATTCCGTTGTTCTTTCTCCCTTTCACCCCGTGATTTTGTTTATATCGCGAATATAAGACGACCCCTCATTTTTCAGCCTATTTTTAGGACAAAAACCTCGTCTTATATTCGGGTATATACGGTATATATATATACACCCTATCATGCAACCTGAATTTAGTCACATCTGTATTGTGTATATATTCTGTATTGTGTACTTAAATACTTTTTCTTCTTAAATAATTATTAAATATTTATTGCATCAAATTAAATAAAAATATTGCACTCCTAATGTATTTAAGGATCTTGTCCTGTCTGCAGCCTAATGTTATTTGATCGTGACTCAATGCTTTGTTTCAGGAACAAGCCAAGCAGCTCAGGAAGAGGAACTGGGAGGCGCTGAAGAACATTTTGGACAATATGGCCAATGTAACATACAGAACAACATGGTCTGAGGCACAGCAGTACCTGCTGGACAACCCCACTTTTGCTGAAGACGAGGAGCTACAGAGTATGAGCACACACACACACACGCACAGTAACAGCCGCCTCCACATGATGATGCTTTTAACCCGCATAATGCGAGCGAGTGTGTTTGATATAGACAAAGCTTTTATCTTCCTCTGTTTGTGTTAGACATGGACAAGGAGGATGCGTTGATCTGCTTTGAGGAACACATCCGTGCTCTTGAGAAAGAGGAGGAGGACGAGAAACAGAAAACTCTTCTGCGAGAAAGACGCAGACAACGCAAGAACAGAGAGTCCTTCCAGGTGACACACACGCACACACACACACACACACACGTAACTGTCCTGGTTTGTCTGCTGCGTCACCTGTCCAGGCTTGCTAATATGAAAAGCGCTCCCCTTGATTAATTGGAACTTGATGCTGGAATATCAACAAAGTCTGTGATGACAGATGATCTGTTTGACCAAGTTTAAGGTACAATGGGTCATTATGCCATGGAGACAGAATGCTAAAGCATCAATCAGCTTTATTAACACTCAGAAATCCAATGGAGTATAAATATTGGTCAAAGCAATTAATTGATAACTATTTTGCATTTAAAATGGGTTCAAACTGCATACAACAGCTCACACTCTGAAATTTGTCAGTGATACATTTGGAACAAATGTTTACAATATAAATCTCCAATGTCACTCTAAGACCACAGAATGGTTGAGTATGGCATTTGATTTTAGTATTTTTCGGGTCTGGGTAAGTATGGAAATATGTGTTTTCAGACTATTACCCCTATTCTGTTTCCTAATTTCTAAAAAAAAAAAAAAAAATGGATAATTTAGTGGTCATTTAACATATGCATTAACATTAACATTTTGCATATTTTCATTACGCAAAACTGCTTGTTTTTACTATAAACAAGTGTCCTTTGAACTGTACTGTATACTGAATATAATTCTGATAATAATGCTATATGGGTGAATACTTTATGGGTGAGGACCTGATAATAAATTGCCATAATTGCCTGCCATTATTATTAAAAATATAATTGGGGTACTGCAATTATTTAGCAACATAACAGCATACATAGTCAGAATGTAGCACACATGTTAACAGTCAAAGTTTAAACCATTGATTCACCAGATGTTAAATTTGGTCTGAAAAATCTACTGAGAAGTTTGAAAATCTGAATATGGAAAAGTATTGAATTTCTGTTTTCTAAATGTGTAGGAACCCTCAAAGACACCATGTCACTTTGCTGATACCATTTACTGACTAGCTTGGATCTAAATTAACTTTAATTTTGCACTTCTTGTATAGTGATGAGATACACTCACATTCAAGCCCCCATCTTACTGGAAAGGCTTTTTTTTAAAGTCTCAAGTTTCTGCAATTTGAAACCTTGAAAACGTGCAATTTTGAAACGCTTAATTTAATATATAAAAATATATATGCTTAAACAACATGTTTTTTTAATAACCAGTGGATTCCTAAAAACTCACTTTTTTAAAGTGGGAAAAATAAAATGTACCATCAGTATTAATCCTTTGTGGAGGACAACATCCTTGACATGGTTGTAAATTGGTGTGTGTTTTCAGAAATTCCTGGATGAGCTTCACGATCATGGGCAGCTGCACTCCATGTCTGCCTGGATGGAGATGTACCCGACCGTCAGCGCTGATATCCGCTTCAACAACATGCTGGGCCAGCCAGGTCTCTCTCTCTCTCTCTCTCTCTCTCGCTCTCTCTCTCTCTCTCTCTCTCTCTCTCTCTCTCTCTCTCTCTCTCTCTCTCTCTCTCTCTCTCGCGCTCTCTTTCTCTCTCTCTCTCTCTCTCGCGCTCTCTTTCTCTCTCTCTCTCTCTCTCTCTCTCTCTCTCTCTCTCTCTCTCTCTCTCTCTCTCTCTCTCTCTCTCTCTCTCTCTCTCTCTCTCTCTCTCTCTCTCTCGCACAAACGCTCAGAGCCTGGCAGGCTTTGATGTTGATGAATAATACATGTAAAAGGGTCCTGTCCTCATTTCTGACAGTCTCCATTTCACCAGTACAATCTGTGAACTCCACATGACTCTGAAACATCAGCACATATAAAATGGGCAATATCTTATTTTGGGCCCTCTAAAACTAAATAATTGAATGGCGAATAAAAATTCATTTTATATTATGATTGTCTATGATAATTATTATTAAATGTAGTGCAATTGGATGTCGGTGTCATTTATTGTAAAAGGTAATAAGCTGCTCAACATTGTTATGCTCTTTGTAAATTTTAGGCTCCACCCCTCTGGACTTATTCAAGTTTTACGTGGAGGATCTCAAAGCTCGTTACCATGATGAGAAGAGAATCATTAAAGACATCCTGAAGGTGAGAGCGAGAGATCTGACGATCAGTGTTTATCAGATCTGTGCTGAAGCCCTTGATGAAGTGTGTGTGTTTGTGCAGGATAAGGGCTTCCTGGTGGAGATCAACACAGGCTTTGAGGATTTTGGCTCTGTGATCAGCTCTGATAAACGCGCCACCACGCTGGATGCAGGAAACATCAAACTGGCCTTCAACAGTGTAAGCAGACTGCCTTGCTGTACTTTATTCAAATGAACCCTGTTCCAAAATGCAGTGAGATGCCTAACTACATTTTAAGGCAACAAATGATGGTTTAAGGCAAAAAATACAGTAGAACAGTATAGTGAAAATTACAATTTGAAAAAACTGTTTCAAATTTCAATTTCATCCTACATGAAGGCAGGTAGGGAGTCCCAAAATTCGAAAAGCGGCGTTGCATGTATACTTCATAGAAAAGGCAATCCCTAAATGCTGACTGTGTTGCTAGAGTTGAGGTTTCCATGACAGATTGGGCTATTTTAAAATGGACACCGGTAGCATTTTTGTGGGCTACTTAAAATTTACAGTGGCTGCAAAAAGTTTATTTAGAGATGCTAGACTGAACTTGCTGTTCATTAAGGAATCTTGAAAATGTATCTACTTAAGTTTCTACATAAATATTAAATGGCAAAAATTGTTTTCAACATGACACTTGAGCACCAAATCAGAATTTTGGAATTATTTCTGAAGGATCATGTGACGCTGAAGAATGAAGAAAGTTCAGCTTTGCCATCACAGGAATATATTACATTTTAAAATACATTCAAATAGAAAACAGTTTTTTCAAATTGTAATTTTCACTATACTGTTCTACTGTATTTTTGATTAAATAAATGTAGACTTGGTGAATATAAGACTTCTTTCAAAAGCATAAAATTCTTAATTATTTCAAACATTTGACCAGTAGTATGAATATTAAAGACTACAATGTGTTAAGAACTTTGGGAAAGGAAAATGCAAAAAATATATATATTTTTACTTTAGACTATGGCTTTTTAGCTTAGCAACATGCTGACATCAAGCTATATTTTCTAATGTAGTTTGCGTTCGGGGTGAAGGAAAAAATCGATTCACATATCTCTTCTAACCTATTCGAATCGATTCATACATTTCAGAAATCGATATTCTAAACATCTGTTAATAATGTAATTTTGATGGAACAATGAGCAGTGTAGCCCCTGGAAAGTTTAGAGAGCGCTCAGGCTTGCAACAGGGGACAAATGTAGCTTACTTGACAACAACAGGTCCTATATCATTATTTTAATGAATAGAAATTAGCCTTAAATAATGTATAATTACCGTCACACATTATGTACTTTTTACACATGAGAAGCGCATTCAATTTGAACGGGCAAGCAGTTGCTGTGGAAACAAACAATACCTGTTACAGGAACGGTGGTGCATTGAACACCCTGTTCTGAACTATAGCAGCTGAGAAGGCCATTCTTTGTGTTCTTTTTGAAGAATTTTCGGAGCCTGATGAAATCGGTATAAATACGTGTTTAATGCAAAATATGCCCAATGTTACAATACAATACAGTTTTATTTGTATATCACAATTAAAAACAACTGGTGTTGACCAAAGTACTTTACAAAAGCCAAGGAAACAAACAATAAGATAGAAAACACATAAAACAGTAAAGCAAAGTAAAGAACAATAAAAATGGAAAACCTATGAACTAAGGTAAAACAATTTTTTTTTAAAATCAAGATATATTGAAAGCAATTGAGAAAAGATAAGTTTTCGAGGTGGATGTAAAAATTGACAAAATTTGGCCATTACACCTTGTTACAAGGTGTGTGTAATTTAAACTAACTTATGAAATAACACCACTAACAGGAGCTGCTATGTTCTCATACTGCTGCTCTCCTTCTACTCTCTGAACTCTTCCCTTTCTTCATTAAAGCTCCAGTGAAGGGTTGCCAGATATCACAAACAAAAAGCAAAACAAGCCCCTTAAAAATGCAATATAATAAACAGACATGGCAAAACTGTACCAGGGGAACAAATATAAACAATATAATTAGTATTACCAATATCCCCCAAAAAAATAAAAGGCAGGAAATTTAATTTATTATGATTATATAGTTCAGTATAAAAAAAGTGTTATAGATTGCAGTGTTTCCCCTAGGATTTTTTTCAGGCGGGGTGGTAGACCCCCCCCGAAACTACTAGTGTCGCTGAGCATTAGGGATATGTGGTGTAACATTTTTAGTTCTCAAAAAGCATGTCTAATTAATTGAAATCATGAAACTTATACAATTATTAAACTTATACAACATAAACAATAAAATAAAAATTCACACAAATTCGATGTGTTTTCTCTGGTAATCAAATGAACAAAAACAGTAATTTAATTTCTTTTAATCATATGAAATTAAACTTTTTGTCAAACAACGTGCTACACAATGAGCTTTACTGTTAAAATTGCGGGCGTTTTGGGTCGTTTGGCGGGCCGCCCCCTCAAAACAATGGTAGGGGAAACACTGGATTGAAGTAAAACTTTAATATGAGATTAAATTATAATTCAACAAAACTTTAACATGAGGTTCAATTATAATTCAACAAAACTTTAAAGTTTGTAATCAAAATCAATTAATTGGGGGAACAGGCTTTCTTATATATAAGGAGTGGGCTTTGAGGACAATAAATTAAATAAAATAAAATAAAAAGTTGAGAAAATGCATATATATTATCGAATTGAAATTGGATTAAAAATCGATTCTGGGTTTTGAATCAAATCGTGACCCCAAGAATTGATTTTAATCCAAAAGATTCCCACCCCTAGTTTGAGTGCTGATTGCAACTTGTCCGTGTGAGTTGCTGCCTTTGAAATGAAACCTCATAAGCGACCGACCCTGCAGGATTCTACAGTGTGGATTCTTGTATGTGTATACATTAGACTTTAGCTCACTAGATTTTGGAGCAGAGAACCAGTGTTTAGTTCATGTTTACTGATTAATGACTTGTGTTTGGTTTCTTTTCCTGGTTCTGCTTGTAGTTGCTGGAGAAGGCTGAAGCACGTGAGAGGGAGAGAGAGAAAGAAGAGGCCAGGAAGATGAAGAGGAAGGAGGCGGCGTTTAAGAGCATGCTGAAACAGGCCACGCCCCCTCTAGAGCCTGAGGCCACATGGGAGGGAGTATGTCACGCTATTACAATAAATATCAATAATTATATAGTTTGTCTATCTGAACTGACTCCTTATGATGTACAAGTCTTCCTCTTCTGATCTGGTGTGAATGTGTGTTCATGCTTGCTCAGGTACGAGAGCGTTTTCTGAAAGAGCCTGCGTTTGAGGACATCACTCTGGAGTCTGAGAGGAAGAGGATATTCAAAGACTTCATGCATGTACTAGAGGTAGAAAATAATTATGAATGGTTTTTACAATACTTTTTAAAGAAGGCTGATTCATATGTACAAGAATTGACCTGAGAATAGGTGTGTTCATTTTTCTTAACGGTTTATCTTGTGACATTCAAGGTTTTTTTTCTATTTAAAAACTATAAAACATTTTTAAAGGGGTCCTATTATGCTTCTTTTTTTTTTTTTACATTGCCATCTTTCTTTAGTGTGTAATGATGCTGTTTGAGCATGAAAAGGTCTGCAAAGTTACAAAGCCAAAGCTCGAAATATGCTTCCAAAATTGAATCTGTGCAACACAATTTTTTTTCGGAGCATTTATGCGAGTGCAAGTAATTGTTTTGGTGCAACTTTTTTTCTAGAGATGCACCGGTTGACTGGCCATAAATGGCGGTTTTTAGTTTAATATTGGCTGATCTCTATTCCGGACTTGCTCACTGCATTGCAGTAATTTCCTGAAATGTCATTTGTGTGAAAATATCACGAAGTCTCTTAACAGACCGTTAACACAGGCTAGAGACGGGACACGCTGAAGACTGACACAAAGAGGAGAACGCAGATGCGCAGTAGAGAAAATACCAGGCACAGCAAGATCACTGTTTGTGATGCTTGAAATATCGAAAGAAAAATATAAATATTAAATTGGTGTGGGGGTTTATATGAATATCTCTGAAGGGAACTGACTGTCTTCAGAATAGTTTCAATGACGTTTTCTTTTCCTCTTCCCCCCGTATAAAGTCGTGTTTATAAGCGCAACTGCTTCATTTACAGCAGTACCCAAAGAAACGCTTATTTTCCATAATCGCCACCTGCTGTCAGAGAGTGAATTTGCATTTTCATTCAGTCTGTCTGCTGTTTTTGTTTTGTGCAGGTGTCTTATGTAACATCATTTTACAAAGCTAAACTCTTAAAGTATTTGCCCTAAGTCTTGAAATTGTGCAATCTAATTTAAATCAAAAACAACTGCTCATGCTATATGTGTATAGCATCTTTGTTTGGATTGTGATTAAAATGCAGTGGTTGCCTCTAGTTTTCAAATTTCAAATGTGTTCAAAATCACGCTTGAAGCGGTTGACCAATCACAACACAGTGGTCCAGCCGGCCAATCAGATCACATTTTGCTTTTAGGAACTAAACCGAGCATCACTGACAGACTGGGAAGACAGATGCTGCAAATATGGGAAATGCTTTGAGATGCTTTCCCAAATATGGGAAAAATATTTGAACATTCAAGCGTAAAAACCTATTCTATTAGCCCCCCAAAAAACTAAAAAAAATCAAGGAAAAGGGCATAATAGGTCCCCTTTAAAAGAAAATGGAAAGCCTGTCAACTAATTTCAGTCAAGAATTCAGTAATCCATTGATTATGTCTGATTTCTTTACAGCACGAATGTCAGCATCATCACTCAAAGACTAAAAAACACTCCAAGAAATCCAAGAAACACCACAGAAAACGTTCCCGATCTCGATCAGTGAGTACTACCTCTAGTCATCTCATACCATACCTTGTGGGAGATATTTGTTGTTCTGACATTTATATGAATGTATCTGTGAAGGGAACTGTCTTCAGAAAAATTTCGATGCCATTTTCTTTTGGTCTTACCTCCTTATAATGGCAAATACAGTGGTGTTTAAGCAAAAGGGTAACCACCTTTATTTCTGCTGCTCCATATGCACCACCTTCTGTCAGAGTGAATCTGCATTTTCATTCACCCCATCTGCCGTTTTTGTTCTGACCAATTGAATATAAAAATGCGGGGGGTTTTTTAACTTTGTTTTTGTCAAAACTTTATTTGAATTGTGAAGTTGTTAAATCAGAATTTTTAAAGGCATTTTACAGTTTATGTTGTTGCAAACAAACAAGTAAAGTGCTAACCGCTCACTGAATTCAGTCCAGACTAGGGCTATAAACCACAATGTCTTGCAAGTATCGTGAGGCCGATTATAACAGTCGGTTTCCAGTCGGGAGAAAATGACAAATATATTTCACATAGCCCCATATTTACACACATATTTATTCACATGCAATAGCATGCCTAAAATATTTTCTATAGGCTAGTAGTTAGTAGGTTTAGGAATAGAAAATCGGTTCCAATTCTTGATACCATTCTTTAATGGCTCGTTTCCACTGAGCGGTACGGTACAGTACGGTACGCAATTATTTCCGTTTCCACTGTCAAAAGTTGTGAATGGTACCAAAATGTCGAACCGTACCGTACCACTTTTTCAGTACCCTTCCGTTGGGGTCCCTAGCACAGTGGTACGGTACTAAAAGGTGGAGCTAGACTCACTGCAGAACGTTAATTGGTTGACAAAGTATCGTCACTTGTGCATGCTACAAGGGAAATGACAACATAAGAAGCGCCATTTTTTTTATATACAGTTGAAATATAATGCTACTGTTATTGTGTCACGAAATGTAGTTTTAAGAGTTTTCAGGCGAGAATGTAGTTGTTTATAGCTCAAATCTGTGGTTTATTTATAAAGATTTATGAAAATTTGATCCAGGTTGTGAGATCCAGGCGATCACCGGGCGCTCGGTGCTCATGTACCCCGCCTGGAACAGCCTTTCCTCGGCTAGTCGTTCTGATGTTTGCCGCTGACTCTGACGTCTCAGTAGTGATTAAACATGAGATATAATTCGTCTTGTGTATATCTAACGGGCGATATTTGGTCTCGTGAATCTATAATTTGTTCCCTGGCCAATCGTTTTGGCTGAGGGCTAAGTGAAGTTTCATAACTTTATATATTTAGGCTATTTAAATTTACCATTGTAAGGTTAGACTAGAGCGCTGACTTTGTATGTTTGACTGAATTGTTTGCTTTATTTCTTATTGTATAGCTTCTTGTAACTTTTACTTACATACTTTTATAATGGCTAATATTGATAAAACTGAAATTTAACAAAAAGAGACTGGGTTGAGTTTTGTCATTTTTTAATTTTATTACAGTGAAGATGATCACTGTAATGTTGTTTACTGCAACATCTGTTGTTTAGTACAAATGCACATATTGTCTGGACCATATTAAAATGTTTAATATTTTTATATTATATTTAAACGAAAAGAGGCAGGGTTGACTTTTATATTTCGTTTTGTTATAAATAGGCTAACGTTATGCATGCAGTGAATATAATACGTGTTGCCTGAACCACATTTGTGTGGCTATAATGTTTAAGATTTCTTTAAATGAAAACGGAATGAGGCAGTGTGGTGTTTTATAACATATTTAGTTTTATTGTTGTCTAAAATGTACATACAGAGATAACCGGAGTAGCAGAGCGAGCTGAGTGACGCTTTGAAGAACGCGCTGTTCCATTTGCAGAATTACCGGACTCGTGTCCTCATGAGTCATTCTCCTGAGTTGGACTTGGCAAGTCCGAACTTTGCGTACTTGCTATTGAGAAACGCCTAATGTCGGCGCTTGGCTTCTTGTGACAAACAGCCACATGCCGAGAAGCAAGAACAAGATCTGGTGCATGTCATCCATTGTAGTTTACTATGTCGCTTTCTTCTTCGCGTGAAAATGACGTCGATCGCTTCTTTCCGGCAGAGGCTATACCGCGCCTATCAAGGGTACTGTTGGCAGTGGAAACGCAAGCCAGATCAGGGTTTACCGTACCGTACTGTACCGTACCGTACCGTACCACTCAGTGGAAACGAGCCATAAGCGCCAAAGAGAAGACTTCTGCATGTTTTCTGTGCTGCGCACACATCCAAAGCGTGCATGACAAATACACACATGTAGACACAGTCGGTTTTGTCTTAAGTGAACTTTAATGGTTGAGAAAGAAAAACAGTCGGCTTATAGGCCTATTGGATCTGTGCATTGACAGCAGCCTAACAGCCAACGGTATATACCCGTTGCCACCATTGTTAATAAAAAAAAAAAAAAGAAACCCACTCACTGAATTTGACAGAATAACTTTTGCAACTTAAAAAGCCTAATCTTTATTTGATTTGCCTGTTCGGAGTTTACTGCTGTAACACCAACGTGTGTCTGTGTATGAAACTGTTTTGGATAGGCCTATGTATTCCCTGTCAAACATTTATCCTTACTTTTTTTTATTACACATCTTTATTTGATGTTTTTTTTATTTGCTATATTGAAAATGCTATTCATTTTTTTTGCAAATTAATTTTATTCTGCAGATGAAAAAACAAAACTGAATCCTATAAATTAGGAATAGCAGAGATATCTCCCATTTAAAAAAAAAGAATATTATCAAGTATATGCCTGTTTTATTTTGGTCTAAGTTTATCAGGGGAAAAAAAATGGCAGCAGTAACTGTACTTGTTTCTGAATATTAATTTAAATGGTGTATATAATGATTAAATAAAATCTCTTGTACTCTTAAAAGTATTTTATAAAAACAATTTAGTTATATTGCAAATGGATGAAACGATTATGGTGCTTTGAATCATGCACACGTTCTGTCGTTGTCTGCAGCTCCATTATAGCATATTGGGAGCATTGTTGAAGATTAAAAAAAAATACTCAAATATAATTGAATTACTTCTGTTCATAAATAAATAAAGCAGTCATTTTTTTTTATAAAAAAAAAAAAAAAACAGTAATATTTCATTATAAGCAACCCATTTCCAGCTAAGGGGAACTTGGAACTCTAACCAGAAAAAAAAAACAAAAAAAAACAAAACGTTTTTTTAAATGGACAAATTTGTTTTAATCCCTGAATTTAGACAAATGACAAATACATTATAGCTTGAATACAAGTTTAAAAACAGCACTACTCGTTATAATTAAGGAAATTATACTTATCATGAAATATGTCTACTCAGGCGATAACGCCAAAAAGAAAGAGAAATATTGGACCTTATGAACAAAAAAGGCAAGACACATTGCTATGTGACATCAACATGCATTTATCTTTCTTACAATCACCAAATTGAGTTCCGTTCTGTTCAATTGTATTCGTTCTCCTCATGAAACTAAATTAATTTCAAATACAAATTCGATAAGAACCGTGTGGAAATTATTAGCAACACTATCATAACAAAGCTAATGTTTTATATTAGATTAAGCTCAAACGAACCAAAGTAAAACCTTTAACGTTTCAATCATTAAATTAAACTAACTGAATCGCAGGCTAGTATTAGATAAAGTTCAGCCAAACTCAGCATGATTTGTGTTTACTGTGTATGTCGACAGTGTTGTCTCCGGCGGGGCTTGGGTAGACGATATAATCGGATATCACAATATTTTCTAAGGCGATTATCGATAAAATATTTTTTACATATCGCCCAGCCCTAGCTAAAATTTTTATTTTTGAATTTATAAACCGCATGGTGCAAAGTGTACGTGAATTAAAAGCTAGAGCAGACATTACAGCACATCTTTAGTGCTCACATTACAACAAACATACACCCTTTTCTTTGCTGATTACCAATTATAGATAATCAGCTGGATTCAATTAGCAAGATTTGAGCTCCAAGAGAGTATGGCAGTTCACGGCATGTCATAATTACAGTAGTCTTAAGATGGCAATATGTGACGTTATATTCGGAGCTGTTCACGTCCTTGGACTGGGAATTGTGTGTTTCTACGGCACCACTATCAACGGCAAATGAATCAGCAGTGGTCAGGTGGTACAGCGATCACGTGGTACAAGTAGGAACTCTCGGAAAATTCCTATCTTACAAGCTGTGATTCCGAGCTCTACGGACATGAATGCTTTTTACAAGTTTAAATCACGTAATTGCCGTAATTACGACATGGCATGGACACACCTTTAACGTATAGCACATTATATTACAAATATACAACTGCAGCAAATAATATAAATATTGCAAATCTGCAAAAGATACAAATACTACAAACAATACAAAGCACAATGTGTCAAAAACAAAACATAAAGCAGGGAAGTTCTAATTATTCATTCACACCATCAGCAAATAAAGACTTAAGTTCAAAATCTAAAAGGCAACAATTGTAACAATTTCTTGTCTCTATCTCAGCCTCTTCTATGAGGTTAAATCCTCTCAATGCCCAGGAACTTCATGTCAGACAAAGAATGTTTGGCAAGCTTAAAATGACGATAAATTGGAGATGTCATCCTATCTCCTGGTGGCACTTGTATGTTCAATGATTCTTGCAATGATGCACGTGTGCTTTTGCCAACATATAACTATGAATGTGAAAAAATAATAATATAAATCAAATATGTACTCTTGGAAGTGATCAATTGTCCAACCTTGTATGTTTTTAACATGTAAGAGGATGTGTAAATGATTTACATCTAACCTATTTAGTACAATTGAAAGTTACCCAGGGCATCAACAAGAGTAGTTGGAGAGATGTAAGACTAGAGATCCTAGAAAAACTATAGCTCCTAGAAAAAAAAACAAAGTGGTTGATCATTAAATTCATTCAAAAACTGAGGATCACTTTGTATAATGTGGCAATAATTTAATCCTCCTATTACTTAATGGACTATAAGTGTATTTAAAGACAAAAAAGTTGTTCACCTCTTGTTCATCTAAAGTACGGACTTTCGCCAGTGCATATCAAGCCACTGATTGAGATATCCCTGTGACTTGAAATCTGCACACAGGTTCTCGACTTAACCCTCTGGGGACCAAGCTGTTTTTGGGGTCCTTGAGATGTTCTGACATGCCTTGATATTTGTGCTTTTTTCAGTTATTTATAAACATGTTAATGGCAAAGGTGTAAATTCACTCTATATAGCACAAACAGGGCTACCATAATATGCGAGAAACGTGTATGTAGATGTTTGTATTTTTAAGAGAATAATGTTTATGCGTGGTTATTGGAAAAAAATAAAATGAAAGTTGCTGATTTAAGAACACAAAACACATATTAAATATGTGTCCACAAGACTTTTGACTAATTGATGTTTTCCCTTTAAGTTCTAGCTTCAAAATTATGTGAAAATCATCCTGCCTAATTGTTCACATAAAACACTACATTGATTTAAACATTGTAAAACAGTTTTTTTGTCAGAAGAGGTTTATGCGTGGGAGTGGTAATGGGTCATCAATATTAATGAGATTCAGACCAGGGGTGTGACATAGACGCTCCCCCAAGTGCTAATGGGCCATCAGGTGAGGCAGCCTGAACAAAGAATGAGGAGATTCAAATGTTTTGTTTTTCAATCTGTTTTAATGTAATTTTGTAAAAACAAAAGTAAAGGCAGGTATCTCACAGTAAATGCTTATGCCCCGTTGATGCGGGCTCTAAGCAAATCAAATGTGACCAAAATAAATAATCAGTCGGCTATGAACAAAGCAATTGTGAGCGATAAATAAACAAAAGTAAAGGCAGGTATCTCACAGTAAATGCTTATGCCCCGTTGATGCGAGCTCTAAGCAAATCAAATGTGACCAAAATAAATAATCAGTCGGCTATGAACAAAGCAATTGTGAGCGATAAATAAACAAAAGTAAAAGGCAGGTATCTCACAGTAAATGCTTATGCCCCGTTGATGCGGGCTCTAAGCAAATCAAATGTGAGGAAAATAAACAAAAGTAAAGGCAGTTCGCTATCCTTCGCAGACCACGCCTGCTATGCTAGCGGGCTAAGGCTAGTAGCGGAAGTTTGGAAAGGTGGATATAAGTAGTGAAATTAAAGCAATCCGATTTTTTTGAGAATACAGTTACATGTCTTGGTGCCATTTCTGAAAACTGCATTCTCAGAAAAAAACATTTTGAAGAGAGTCTGGGGAGTGTGTGTGTCAGCAGAACTCAGCTGTGGTCCAAGTTCCCGGGCAGGCAGGAAGCTCAGAGTCTGTGGAACCATATCAATGTCAGTCTCTGTTTTCCATGACAGAGTGGACTCCTTGTTGCTCGTCTGAATGTTTGTCTTGGCCCTCTTTGCCACATTCCTATAAAAATAATAATATTAATAAAGGTTAATAAAGGTTGATCAAAGTACTATCAGCATGTCAGGGCAGGGCAATCAGCATGTTGATAAAACAAAAAATATATAAGCTCTTTTATATTAACATTACCAAACAATAATTGTAATATTGTGCATGCATAACACATTTTTTGCAAAGTAGTAGTTAAAAAAAATAGTAGATAAATATGTACTTACTCTTTTTGATTTCCGTTGCTCCACGTCCTGCGAGTTGCAGTGGAAGGCGAGAGTGAACAAGCTACATTCCTTTTAAAAAAAAGTTGAAAACTATTTTTATCATATATTTTACAGAGTACTATTCCAGCACATGCATAACTGATGGACATTTAGCAATGCTGATAAAGCAACACAATATAAGCTCTTTTATATTAACATTACCAATCAATAATTGTTATATTGTGCATGCATAACAACACATTTGTTGCAAAGCCACACAGGCACATATAGGCTACATTTGTATCATCACTAAGTATATAAACAAAATGTAACTAACATCTGTAAAATAGTAGGTAAATATGTACTTACTCTTTTTGATTTTTGTTGCTGCGTGTCCTCGTTGCAGTGGAAGGCGAGAGTGAACAAGCTACATTCCTTTTAAAAAAAGTTACAAAACATATGTAACATCAACCAATCTCCAAAAATAAATAATAAAGTCATACAGGCTCATAATATTAACACTAAGTATAAACAAAATTGAACTAACATCTGTAAAATAGTGGGTAAATATGTACTTACTCTTTCTGATTTCTGACTGTGTTGCTAAGCGCACTCCGAGTTGCAGGCGGAGGTAGTGATGAAGCTACATTCCTTTTAAAAAAGTTGAAGAATATTATTACATAAATATAACTATAGTAGCATTAGTCTATAATGAATAACTGATGTAAATAATTTTAGACGTGTGCAATAAGCCTATATGCGTGTCAATGGGCCATTAACGGAGAGGCACACCGCAAACATTAGCCTAACACATTTGTGCACTTCATTAACTGGGTATATTTACACATTTCAGCACATTTACACACATTTAAAACTGATATTTGCGAGTATGCATCGTTAATGATAATGAGGCAGCATTTATATAGTCAAAATATAATCTAAACACCTACTAGGCCTACTTTCTAAAATAATTTCTAAATTCTATCTTTCATACATAATGATCTAAACATATCATTTAGGCTACACATACAAATACAAATTTCCTAACCAAGGGGTGTAGCATATGTACACAAAAAAAACAAAAACAAAACATTTTTGATGTTGAAATGGTACAAGATATTAAATTCATGGTATAGATATGCACTTTCATTAGATCGTGTTGAATAAAGGTAGATATCAAATGTCAATACTCTGGATGGCAAGTCCAGCCTGTATAATATGTAAGCTCATGTTTTGAATAACTTGTCAACTAATGCAAGTAAGAATACATACTTACTCATCCGAAATTCTATCCACGGCTGCATCAAGTCGCTCTTCAAAATACAAACGGTCGTCATCAGAGTAGTCGCGCTCCTCTTCTGATGAAAATCTGGACTCTTCGTCGCTAGTATCCAGGACGAACTGAAGGGCTTCCGCACCGGTGTACCGTGTCATCTTCCCAACGCGCAGGTGACGAAATGATGAAACTTGAAGCGTTTAATACATTTGCTTGGGGGCGTTTACCTGTTTTGCATAGATGGCTTAGCACATTATCTTGTGAATAGCGCGCTCCGTGAGTAGGCGTGAACGAATTAAAGTCAATGAGCTCGTAATAAGCTCGACTGGAATCGCTCTCTTTTTATACAGATTACAGAAGCTGATAATATTTGTTTTTTATATAAATGACTTCATTTAAAAGCTGCGATCTCAAGCTTTATGCCCGTGGGTCTGTTTGCCTGTTTGACTGAATTTTCGCGGAGTTATAGATCATTTTCGAACGCGTTTCAAATGGGAGTTTACATACAGAGAGAAGGCAGACATCGCATCATGTTAAAGTTTCTTTATTTGTCAAAAAGCAAAACACTTTATCTTTATTGTGAGTATACAGAAAAAAAAAAGAAACTGAACAGGATCGATTGATGTAGAACACGAAAATTAAAGATCAAAATTAACAGAGCATTTTGTGTTTATTTTTCATTGCTAAAAAAAAAAACGAGCAAAACGCGCCGGCGCGTTCTTGGTCCCCAGAGGGTTAAACCTCAAAATCATCTCTCTTAGAACAAATACAATGGAATCTTAAAAACTGACTACAAGGTAACCCACGTTTTAAGGGCATTGGATGAGCACTCTTAGCTTGAAGACTTTTCTTTTCAGTATATTTTCTATAAAGAGAAGAGACAATGTGTTCATCAACAATTGATATACAACTATTAGGGGTGTAACGGTTATGGAACTCACATTTCGGTACGTACCTCGGTTTTGGGGTTGCGGTTCAATACGAATTCAATACATTTACAGTAAAAAGCAACGGTTGTTTTTAAACTTATTGTTTGATTTGAAGGTGTATGATGTAATTTTCTTTGTGCGTGAGAGCACAAAGTTCGGTATTACGCTTTTTCAAGAAATCACAGAAAGATGAGCAAGGAGGAGAAAAAGTGACATCTACATCTGCCTTCACCTTTCCACGAGGAGACAAGAGAGTGAATCAGCACCTGAGGCTTCCAATTTACAGGACACACATATTTCATCACTGGACTGTAGTGAGACGTCCACAACACAAATGAGCACAATGCCAAATGATTTTGCTCATTATATCAGTGGAAACAACTAAACATACTCCATTTATGGTCAGATAAGAGTAAGACATCATTCAAAACTGTAAAGAGTCTATTTTTATTTATGTACACTCACAATAAATTGCTCTTGTAAAATAAAGAAAACAAACAGGATGCCGCTTTCTGCCATCCTGGTTGCCTTTTTCCTATTGTGGCGGTTCGCAAACAGCTTTGTATTACCGCACGGGCCTGTGACTGACTATATTCCTCGTTCTACTGTATGCACCAAACCGTGACGTCCGTACCGTGATGGTTCGGGACAAATACATGTACCGTTACAGCCCTAACAACTATCCAAAAAATTGAACCCACTTGATGTGTAAAAAAAATTGTACCCACTTGATGTGTAAATTTGATAGGTCTTAGACAGTTCATATTTATAAAGCAAATGCTTTAAAATTCCCTCCAAAGCCTTTGTAAATAACAAAATGGTTTATGGTGCTTCCATAGGCATTGTTGTTGTTTTAAAACATCGTTACTAATAAGTGTAGTTCTATTCTAATTTCAGACTTTTCTGAAACCAGTACAACTGCTGATTCTCATAAATGATGGAATTAAATAAAGAATTACGAATTTAAAGAGTAGGCTTATTAATGACGGAGTATTTTCATTATGATCTGGTTTAGAGTTTGCAGGTAAGCATTTACTCGAGACACTCTAACACATCCTCCTAACTTGTGTACTGTGTGTTTGTTCACGGAAGGGCTCGGAGTCAGAGGATGATGAGTATCACTCGAAGAAGAAGAAACGTTCGACATCTAAATCTCCGTCTGAACACTCTTCCTCTGGGGAATCTGGTCAGTTTTGTTTCGGATCGATATCAGTGTCCTGCACAGCACATCAATACTGTTTAACAGCATGACCGTTTAACAGCAGTCAGAGACTCTCAATGATAATCATGTGATATTGATCTTCACAGAGAGAAGTTACAAGAAATCTAAGAAACACAAGAAGAAGGGAAAGAAAAGACGACACAAATCAGTGAGTAGAGAAGACCTGAACCTGTTTTATGTTTTGTTGTGTAGCCACTGACTCGTCAATTGATGGAGTCTGACAACATTACTAAATTACTTGCCCACAGACAAACATAGCACATCAGAGTTTTAGTTTACAAGTCTTAAAGGTGCAGCATTTTACAAAATCGTTGTTGAAATAAAATAAAAAAAATCAACCCAAATACACACCTCACTTCTTTGCTCCGCCCCCAAAATGCACAAACATGCAATGCAAAAGTGTCTCTCTTTTTCATAGCAAAGCAAAATAATGCTTCATGAAAAATAAAATAAAGATGACGAACGAACAAGGAAGCACACAAAAAAAATGAACAAACAGTACACAAGAGTATATACAAGCAAGAGTTGGTTATTAGTAGCCAACCGCAAAGCAGCTCCAGACAAACAATATGACACTCATGTTACTCACGTGTGGAGCAGAAACAACTCAACCTCGGCATCCATTTTCAGGCCTTCCCGCTTAGATCTCTACAGCGCTAGAAAAGCTTTTCTAATATTAACTTGGCTCTTAAAGCTATTGCCTGATCATAAAACTTATTTTTCCAGTGATATTCCTTTGAGCTTTTCTCTTTTGTAATGTCTCTCAGCCATCTCTCTTTCTACAGTCTTTCCTCAAATCTCCCTCTTGCTCACTCTCTCTCCTCTCCCATCAATAACAGCACAGAAAAACAATATCGTTGGCATCACTTTCAGAATGATTTTTCACATCACCTCAGCTAATCCCGTCTCTTTGCCCATTTTCGTTTCTCCTGGAGTGAAACATTGCTGCCAAGATGGCAATGGCCGCCTCCGCCCACTTTGGGCTTCAGAAATGCTCTTCAGAAACGTACGGGTGACATATACCTACATGCATATTTTTTTACAGTCTATGTTGTGGACACTAATATAGTTATCTTTATAGTTATATGGCTCTTGATGTGAGCGGACCTACTCACGTTTTTTAGATCAATAATATTTTAATGTCCAAGGTAATATGATTCAGCAGCTTGTGCCATGAATGACTTACAGACTGAATCAGTTACGGTGGTTCTGAGATGGAAGTCATTACTTTTTACTTAACAAATAAACTGAGAACATTTACTGTTACGTTGTACTTGGATTTGTGTTATATTTTGCTGAGTGTGTTTTTGTGCTGGTACCTTGACCGTTGCGGACA
The DNA here is from genome assembly GCA_022828995.1 of Vimba vimba. Taxonomy (NCBI): domain Eukaryota; kingdom Metazoa; phylum Chordata; class Actinopteri; order Cypriniformes; family Leuciscidae; genus Vimba; species Vimba vimba. The sequence goes on from CM040823.1 coordinate 33,620,624, forward strand.
GCTGAATCCCGAAGCTTTTCGTATTTTGTGGGATTGAGTGCAGTGTATTGAAAATGAGCATACATAATATATGCTCAATTTGCATTTTATCTTGGACTGTTCGTTAAATCACAGTGCTACACATTTACTCCCATCCTTTAAACACAAGTTTTATAAAGTGTATAACTTTAAACTGCTATTATAGGATAATGAGGAATATGGAGTATATCACACATGTTGTCTTGCAGGCCTCCCCTGAGTCTGAAGGAGAGAAAGAGCGGAAAGGAAGAGAGAAAGAGAAAGATAAAGAGAACGACAAGTCCAGAGTGAAATCACGTGGAGAATCCAAACAGAAATCCCCCAAAAGAAAGAGTGCAAAAGAAGAGGTGAGCGATCATATCTGAGCCAGCATCTGTAGTCTCATTTACTCTTACCCAGATGTGCTGTGAACCTCTGTGTCTGTGTCCCAGGGTGGATGGGATACGTCTGGCAGTGAACTGAGTGAAGGAGAGCTGGAGAAGAGGCGGCGCACTCTCCTGGAGCAGCTCGACGCACCATAAATCACTCACCGTCAGTCTGTCCGTCTCTGTCTCTCTCACTTGCATTCCTGTAATGTGTTTTTGCATCCTTTTGGAATGTGCTGACAGAATATTGATGAGCATCTGAGTGTTGGATATTTGGCTGTGAATCCATCGACTGTCATGTAGTCTCCCTGAGAGGCAGTATTGTCTTAACATCAGCACTCTTCTTGATCTGGGCGGCATGTTTGACTTTTTGTAACATTATTTTCAGAGGTTGCAAGTGTTAAGTTGCCTTTAACTGCAGAACCTTTTTTAGGTAGTTGTATATTTGTTAATGCCAATAGTTTTAAACATTGCTGATAAAATGGAAAAATGACCAAGCCTGCATAAAAACGCCTATTATTCAACATCAGATTAATCTGTAAGATTGTCTGTGAAAGCCATTTTGGGAAAACAATGTTATCAGTGTGAAAGAATTGTCTGCAGCATTGTTTTCAACTTGAATTTTGACAAATAAACTTTAAAAAAGGATGATTCTTTTTTTTTTGCCGCCTTGTTCTTAAATTTACTCAACTTGAGCAAAAGCATGAAGCATCCCTTCAGTAATTTCAGATGTCCTTTGTACAAAGCTAGTTGAACAATTTCAGAGTAGGTTTAAAGTTGACAAATCCAACCAAATGAGTCTCAACATTTGCTACTAATGGAACACGGTTTACAGTTTGATTCGCCTCTTGTGAGATTGTGTTATTCACTTTGAAGATTAAGGGTATGTGTACATGACAACAATGTACTAAACGTTTTTTTTGCTTGCGTACAGACAACATTGTCAAAACACTCCCCATTCACACAGATCTGCGAAAAATACTATAAATGCTGTATTCTGCTGCCAAGCCAGTAGTTGGCGATATCACTTTGTAAAGAAACACTACGCACCAATGAACACGTTTGCATTTTCGTAGTTTACACGGAGACAATAACTGTATCGTTTTCATAAACGTGCACTTTGAAACCTGTTTTCAAAACTTTCAGTTTTTAGTTGTAAACGGCCCCTATGAGATCGGTACATGCATAAAATAATTATTATGAATTTAAACATTTACAAGGAAATGGAGGAAGAAACACCATGAAACTGCCATAGAAGTTTTATTAGGCAAAGACATTTTTTGACGATATCAATGCAAGTGAATCAACTGAATTTATTTAATATTAATTAAATTAATTAATATATAGGTAATTTATACAGCCTATATTAATGTATTAAATTATAAATTATAGAGAGAATTTTATATAGGTTCAAAAGCACAAAATAACACAGTAAGCATAGTGATTTTAAAAGACAAAAAACTGGGTGATTTTTCCAAAATTCTTTCACTGCGAACTAGTTTCATTTACTTTGCTCATGGCTGATTGGTCTGTTTTCGGTTTGTGATCTCTTACCCAGAATTAAACTGGCTCCAGAGTAGTGTAGTGGAAGTTACCATGGTGATGAGAAGAAGTAACCAATCCAATCCAATCCAAAAAAACTCCTTAAATTTGCTTTGGAAGCCACAAAATCAGGCTTCGTGCAACAGGCCTCGAATCTTAATATCTTTCTATGAAGACACACTGACATGATCTGCCATCTTTTCAGTGCAGCCTGAACATCCAAGCTTTTTGGGGGCATCGTCCTACATGTTCACACTCTCAAGAACAACACAGAAGACCAGCATTGTGTAAATAGTTTAATTGGACATCATCTAATTTTAAATCTGAGAACAGATCTTTTTTTTTTTCTTTTTTTTTTTTGCAGTAAGCATACAATGCCTAAGATACAGTGATTTAAAAAAAAAAAAAAAAAACTCTTGCCAGTTTAATCCAGTTTTTTGAATGAAATGCAGATAGATGAGACAGAAGTCTATAGTGGCTATCATACTGCTACTGCATCTGGTTTCTTATGTTTTAGTGTAGAAGTGACAATCTAGTTTCTTAGCATAACGCTGAGCTGTTGCCACATCTAAAAGGCCTGATTCAGGTTTTCAGTTTTATTAAATAAACAAAATGCAGGAAAAAAAGAGAAAACTATAAGTTAAAATATTCAATGTTGTAGTACAGAATGATTTTTTTTGTTTGTTTTTTTAAACAATATTTACAATATTAGAAGATTAAAAAGTTAAAAAGATTCAACAATTTTGTAGCAAAATATCTGTACATTTAACAAATGCTTTTTTTTTTTTTTTTTCATTTATATTTTTGCTTTTAAATAGAATTACACTTCACAAGAAACTTGAATTTTCAATTGTGCAGGTCATTATTGAACCACACAGAATTCAGTTTATATAACAGGCCTTATTTCACATGATCCGACCAAGAACAAGAAGCAAGTCCAGTTACAACATCTGAATTCTCTAAGGAACCTGATCTTGCGTGGTGAAGAACGAGTGCCGCAGGGAAAGAGGTTTGCTGTAGTGCTCAGCGGCCGTACAGTTTAATGCAGCAAGAAGTGGCACGTGCTTAAACTGTATTAAGGAATATTCTGTTCAAAACAATGTGGATGTACAGTAACTGTAAGCTGTCGATTACCACAGACAATATATTCAACCCTCTGTGACTAAAACAAGATTCCATTTACAATAATGCACTTCTATGGGACAAGTGTAATAGGGTTTAAAAGCAGACGTACTGTAAAGCTCATATTTTTATTAAACCTTTTTTTAGTTTTAATTTTTCAGGGGTGCAAACCTCACCGCCCTGCAGAGTTTAGTATAACCCTAATTAAACGCACCAGATCCAGCTCATCAACTTTGAAAAGTACAGGTATGTGTGTTGGAGCGGTTGGAACTAAACTTAGCAGAGATTTACACCCCTGGGGCCTCATTTATAAAATGTGTGTGTGCACAGATTTGAACAGAACATGTACGCTAAAATCTAAAAATGGTCTTTGATGTGCGAAAGTGTTTAGCACCATGTCAAGGTCTAAGCAGACGTAGGCCTACGCACTTTTCCGTGTGGCAGAGAGTCGCAGTACTGCAGGTATTTGGAAATCGAAGCCATTCTTGCCGCCCGCCGTTCTCAAGTGAAGGATTTGAACACTGTCTGATGCTCTTTTAAGTGTATTGCTAGATGTCAGAGAATATTGGTTTTAAGATTGTAACTGATTCTATTACGGTGGTCAAGTTAGCGTGTAATGTTAATCTTGAGGTTTTACTTTATTTTTAGATGTACTCTTGTGGAAAGTCTTGCCCCATATAAACTGCCCTTTTAAATGCATTATTGTAAACAAGATATCTGCGTGTTTTTACAAACTGAGGGACAAGTTGGTTAGTTTACCTGTATAGAACATGGAACAGTAATTAGTCAATAAAATGAACTTGCTGAAAATGCTTAAGTCTCTTCCCAGAATTTTCTTAAAGGCTGATAAGTTCTTGAATTTCACTTCTGCACTTACAGGTGCTGGTCATATAATTAGAATATCATCAAAAAGTTGATTTATTTCAGTAATTCCGTTAAAAAAGTGACACTTGTATATTATATAGACTCATTACATGCAAAGTGAGATATCTCAAGCCTTTATTTGTTATAATTTTGATGATTATGGCTTACAGCTTATGAAAACCACAAAATCAAAATCTCAGAAAATTAGAATATTACATGAAATCACACAGTAATTACACAGTAATCCCATGGTCATTGAACCAGGTTTTGGTTCTTTTGGCAGTGTGGGCAGGTGCAAATCCTGCTGGAAAATGAAGGAAGCATGAAGTGCTCTGGAAATGTCCTGGTAGACGGCTGCGTTGACTCTGGATTTAATAAAGCACAGTGGACCAAAGTCCTCTTTTCTGATGAGAGCAAATTTTGCATCTCATTTGGAAACCAAGGTCCCAGAGTCTGGAGGAAGAATGGAGAGGCACACAATCCAAGATGCTTGAAGTCCAGTGTGAAGTTTCCACAGTCTGTGTTGGTTTGGGGAGCCGTGTCATCGGCTGGTGTTGGTCCACTGTGCTATCCACTCAACGCAGTCGTCTACCAGGACATGTCCAGAGCACTTCATGCTTCCTTCAGCAGACAAGCTTTATGAAGATGCTTCCTTCATTTTCCAATAGGATTTGCACCTGCCCACACTGCCAAAAGAACCAAAAACTGGTTCAATGACCATGGTATCGCTGTGTAATTACTGTGTGATTTCATGTAATATTCTAATTTTCTGAGATTTTGATTTTGTGGTTTTCACAAGCTGTAAGCCATAATCATCAAAATTATAACAAATAAAGGCTTGAGATATCTCACTTTGCATGTAATGAGTCTATATAATATACAAGTTTCACTTTTTTAATGGAATTACTGAAATAAATCAACATTTTGATGATATTCTAATTATATGACCAGCACCTGTATATTTATATCATTAACCAACCCTCAGTTTAAGGACCAAAGCCTAAAAGCAGTATTGCTTGAGCAGCATTTTAATTCAGACTTGAGAATGTGAGGTGCTGGAGTTCTGCAGCCTCTGGCTTCTATTTCACATTTGCCTTTTTCACATCAATCCTTTCTAAAAAAGGCCTTTCCTGACACCACCTCCTACTTAACTGAACTCTCTCTCCATCTGCGCACCTGAGCTCACAGTAACCCCACCATCACTGTGATCGACTCTTCTGATCAGGCTTGCATCAGGGTGGTCGATCAGTCCAACAGATGACTGACTAGTCAATGTTTATATAGATTTTTAAAGGGCCTGTTCCAGTACCCACACATGTGACCTTTGCACTTGCCACTTGTTTACTTGACATTTTTCCTGCATTTGGCCTAAGTGTTCAAATGGGCGTGAAGATTGCAAGTGTGTGTAGAACTTTTGATTACTTGATGGGACACACTTTTTTCAGTAATTTGCACTGTTAACTATTAAATGTCTGTTCGGTAGTTCATATGAAACAGTTGACACTATTGTGGTGCTTCTAATTAGGTGATAAAAAGCAGTTGTGCAAAATACACACACTCATATATCTGTATCAAAAAATTGATCAAAACATTATATGCTTTACAACCAAATTATATGTAAAATCGAATTAATTTAACTTGCAATGGAACTTTTTTTTCCTGACATGTCAAGTTTGGTGAGTTCCTGAACATAAACTTGGGTAAAAAACAAAGTTTTGGAGATAGTGTGGATTTAGTGTGTGTAAAGGACACTGAGCCTTTCGACCTGGGACAGTCTTGTGCTCTTTCTTCCCGTTGCATGCATGCATGCACGCACTATCAAGTGGCCAAGACCACAAGAGTGGGTATTGGGACAGGCCCATCATCTATTTTAGTTGTGGTGCTTTAAAGTGGATGAAAGGGTGCTGCAGTGATGATGTATTTTTGTAGGCCAACCCGGAAGTTAGCATGGTTCCCTTGACAAAAAGCCAACAGGATTTTTCCATTGACTTTAGTATTATTGCAGAAAATAAGCTCTGAGACCAACAATAGTTTGATTCTTTCACGTTTCTTTCATCATGAGAATCTACACAAATGGCTTTTGAAGCCTAAATACGATTGCCAGAAGTAAAAAAAACTAAACGTAAAAAACTTCACTATAGTCACATGACTATCAACTCTTTCAGTTTTTATTCAAAACCGTTTTCCCTGAACGTTTGAGTTAGAACAGTTTGCAAGAGCATGTGTAGAAGTACAATGAGGCCGTAAAAGCGGACTAGTGAGTAGATGAGTTTACCTGTTCGCCGTTGACAAACTATTCAGTCCCATTAAGCCATATCAACCGTCTTTTTCAAGACAAGTAAACGTTTTTAAAAACTGATGTGTTTTATGTAGAGTAAAATGTCTTACGGTTCCATAAGGGTGATGGAACCAGAAGTGTTAAAATGCTAACTCGTTTCTTGGTTTTGGCCTACAAAAACAGGTCATCCCTGTAAGACTCTTAAGAGATGCAACCTCTCTGAGAGGATTTTAGTGCGCTAACAGTCAACCAGTGCTCTGTCAGCACGGTAAAACCCTCTTTCAGAGGCTACGTCTCCAAATTCATCCTTTACAGCACCATTTGTGTAACAAATTCATAGCATTCAACAACATTTAAATACTTTACTACTGGACTTCAAACCACCTTCTGTGAGAAATGTTTTGGTGATTATCTTTGACTGTTGAGTCACAGATAATGCAGCATATCAAGCCATCAACAATGAATTTTTACAGCATTTAACATTTTTCAAAATGCTTCTCAAGCTGCATTCCAACTTATTGGGCTCCTGTTTTTCTTTAAACACAAGAATGTGCACCATATGAACAGCCCGATAAAAACAGGGTCTGACGGACCCTATGCAGAGCTTCTTTAAGACCGACTAATAGATAGTCATTCAGAGAACACACGATTGGTCGATTTTGATCTGAGGCGAAAGCACTGGAATGTAAGAGGCCTTTGTACAGGTTCATTATACATAAAGTGTTGGAACATTTTTACATTCTGACACTTTCTTGAGAAAAACACTGATCTCGCCATCTACAGTTTAAGCGCCATAAGATAAAAGACACTGTTTGTCATATAAAAAAATCACAGACAGAATACTATGACTAAAACACATGTATGATTCAACACCTGATGGGACAGATGTTAAATATAGGCACTTGACTTTCAGACCTGCTGTCATCTTCATCAGTCCTTCATTATTTTGTTCAGGAGCAGTTAGCTCCACCTCCACTCCTCCAGCCCATCCAATCACATCCCCTTTGCCCTCGTCACATGACCATCTCTGCACTGTTGATTGGCCGCAAATTCTGATCATCAAATCGTCTTCGAACGCTCCTCCTGACGGCGTCAGCGCGCCTGTAAGGCTGGTTTCTCAGATCTGGTACAGGAGGGACAGAATAAAACAACGTCAGTCACTGAGTTCAGATCTTCTGGACATGCTGGTGGTCAACTGGGCAAAGCAGCTTGAGTTTTTACTGGATTAAGTACTAGAACTTTATTTCAGATTCTGAATTGAATGGGAATGGAAACACTGACACTAACTTGTTTTTGACAGGGTTGTTGGGAAAACACTGACAGAACGATACGGACAAAACGTATTTGAACTCTCAAGTCACATAAAAAGTCTGAATGTCACTGCATTATATAACAGAATATAAACATGCGTGTCATCTTGTGCTGTAGGAACTTCACTTTTCTTCATTTCTTTCATCAGTTTTTAGTGGCTGTATAGTATTCATGTAGTTCATGGGTTGTATTCCCAGGAATGTCAAGGACTGATCAAATGTGTTTGCTTTGGATTAAAGCATCTGCCATATGCATAAATATAAATTTAAGTCAGTTCTCCTCAGGTTCACGCAGTCATCTTAGCAGAGGAACCACAGGTGTGATATTAACTATCAACGGATGCAGATGAAAATGCGTGGCAACGAATTACAAGTATGCAGCAATGTAAAGATCCATACTTGTAAAACGTCCCTTATAATAAAAAAATAATATACTGGACTGAAATTCAGACCAACAGCATGACTGCAATGTACACACCGAATCAATAAACAAGCAATATATTATGGGTAACTTACATTTTAGACACAGTATTGAAATTTACTTCTAAATTTCATTTGAGCTAATGAAAATAGCTCAAAACTAAACAAAAACAGGTTCAAACATTGCTCTGAACAACTCAAAATACTGTGTCTGAATAAATCAGTATTTTTGAACAATCAACAATTAAATGACTCACTTATAAAGATAGTCTACTGGAGTAAGGGAGCGCGGGGCACAACCTAACGCGGGGTTAGTTGTAACACGCTTGTTTTAAATACTTCCGCACATGCTTGGATGACAGAACTTTGTTTATTTACTAGTTGCCATATCAACACTATATAGGAAAAAAAAAAATCCGCCAAATTTTTTTTTTTTTTTTGGAAGATATCCATAGACATTTATTAAACCATAGCAAAAGTAAATTTCTTACTTAAGTTAATTTTTCATCTCTATTTTTTGTGTTTATTTAAAATAAGACAAATCTGATATTATTTTAATCTCCAAGATGTTATTTAACAGTTGAGATAGTTATTTAATGCTTCGCTAACTAGCAGAAGACACTAGCAGGGTTTAAATCCCAGTTGTGCAGGCGAGGGCATGTTGTAACACTGCGTTACAATGTGCCCCTATTAGAAATATGCTATTATATTCTATACTTTTATTAATTTTATTGAGAAAACGTGAGAAAAAGGTGAATAAAGACTGAGAGTCAATGTTCAGAAATTACTAATTATTTATTTGTTTTGAACTATGTTGTATAGCTGTGTTTTCATGTGTTCGTAGTCAAAACTCAAAAATGAGTTTCTATTTAATTATTAAAAATTGCCATTATTTTATATGAAAAAGTTTTTTACTTGTATTTTATTTAGAAAATATTTTAGTTTTTTTTTTTTAGTTTTTTTTTATTAGATCAGATAACATTTTAAGCTGTCATATGTCATGTTACAATGTACCCCACACATGTTACAATGTACCCCACCTATGGGGCATGTTGTCACATTTCACTTCCATTCTTTCGGGGTATATCAAGAAAAAAGTATATACTGTATTAATAAAACAAAAACACATAATTGTACTAGACATGTGGGAAATTAATGTGGGAAAAAATAAATACTCTGAACCATAAGTAGATTTACACAAACTGAGAAAGTCAAAAAGCGTTAGGTTGTGCCCCGCTCTCCCCTATTTATGAAACCAGCAGATAAAGTGACAGACAGTTTGTCTGGAAGTAAGTGTACAAATGTTTTTATTTTGCCAAAACATACTTCAAATGTCTTTTTTATTTACCAGTAAACATATATAATTCAGTCATGAAGCTCTAGATCACGTATGTCAAACTTTGGTCCTTGAGGGCCATTGTCCTGCAGAGTTTAGCTCCAACCAGCTCTAAAACACCTGCCTGGAAGTTTCTAGTAATCCTGAAGATCTTTATTAGCGGGTTCAGGTGTGTTCAATTAGAGTTGGTGCTAAACTCTGTATGACAGTGGCCCTCCAGGAACTGAGTTTGACACCCCTGCTCTAGATAGTGCAGGCTGATAGGTCCTTTAAATTGTGCAATCACACAATTTACTGCATGCACAAGCTGTTCGGCCTCTGATGATTTAGCAGCCAATGAGATTGCTTCCTCAACATCAAGATAGTCTGGTTCATTGTTTGCTTTAAGCTAGTCCTCTAGTGCGCTATCAGAGTTCCTCTGAAACCCTCCACCTGTCTAGTTCTGCTATGGCAAGGGTCTCCAAACCTGCTCCTCCAGAGCTACCATCAGTTTCAACCCTGCTCCAACACACCTGCCCGAAATTGTTAAGTAACCCTGAACACCTTGATTATCTGGTTCAGGTGTGTTGTGATTGGGGTTGGAGCTAAACTCTGCAGATCTAGGGTACGTTTACACGACAACGATATGCTTAAAACGGAGACGTTTTTCCTTTGAGTTATCAAAACTATCCCCATTCACATGGATCTGCAAAAACGACTAAAAAGCCTGTATTCTGCTGCCAGGCCACTAGATGACAATGAAACACTATAGACTGAACACGTAATACGCATGTGCATGACGTCATCATCTTCAGAGATTCGCATTTTTGTTGTTTACACGGAGACCGTTTTAAAAAAAACTTGCACTTTGAAACCCGTTTTCAAAAGTTTGCCTTTTCAGGCACCCAAAACACCGTTGTCGTGTAAATGAACGGCCAAAAAGCAAAAAAAGTTATAGGGTTTTAGTTGAAAACGGTGTCATGTAAACAGCCAAGTTCCACCAATTCCAAACACATTAACATTGTCATATCCATAACTTTTTGTGTCGAGAAATATTTTCTTTCAGTAAATTTATTGACATTTAATGCAATGACATTCTGACATTTTTTAAAGTGTTATTTTGAGGGCAGTGTACCAACTACAGAAGCTCAACTCAAGTTTTTAATGAAGACTGAACTATCTCTAAGTGTGGGTCAGTTCAACATGAGACAGAGGCAGAGTCTATGTGTCTCAGGTCACAGCATCACCTAATCAAACTCATTTTCAAAATCAAATCAGTTCAACGGGTGAACATGAGTACCTGGAGACTCGGCCCTTGAGGGTCAGACTTCAATAGGCCTGATGTGTGTTAAATAGAACGACAGATAGAAAGAGAACACAAAAAGATGGCTTTTTGTATTCAGTGTCAAAAGATCTAGAGTGGAGTGAGAAGAAAGAAAGATAAATAATAATAAAGAGAGATGCTTGCCAGGTCTGAGTAGCATCCAGTGGGGTACTACTGGAAGAGTTCCTTACCCTCCAGTGCACATTGGGAAATTTAGTAATATTATTCTTCTTTAAGGCTGAGTGGAGAGGAAACAAAAATGGAGGTTAGATTGGAGCAGAGTGGACCGGACACAGCGAGAAAAGCTGCCCAGGGCTCAAAGAGGAAAGGTCAAAGGTCAAAGGCAGGCGCTGTAGGGTGTTACTGAAGCGCTGCTGATACTGCAGTAATGAACTCTATGACTCAAGCTGCTCTGCACAATGGCTCCAGCGTCCAGA
>CM040823.1:35446618-35464118 GCA_022828995.1 Vimba vimba
GTCTTTAAGTTCAATCAGCTTGGATTTTTAAGTAGGCTAATTAAACTAGCCTTAAAAATTGTTGAATCTTGTATAACTTATAAAAAAGTTGAAATTGCTTAACTTATTTTGGTGAGTTAAAACAATGTTAAAACATATGTTGTCATAACTTATTGATCATCTAATTTTTACACTTTTTGTTCACTAAATTAATCTCATTCCATTTGGGTTATTTATTGATGACTTTTATTAAATGTGGAAAATAGCACAAAATAAAGAGATTGTACTGTATGTGTAATATACTGTCAACATTTATTTTTCAAAATTGTAAATAAAACAGGATATTAGAGCACGTTTTACTTCAAAATCTCACGTTTAATTCAATGTGTCAATTTCCATTTCTTTGTAATTTGCGCAATTTAGCCTTCCATCAATTTCAGTGTGAAATTTGTTTCAAAGCAAAATCCTACTAGTATAGGCTTCTATATGTTTCAACATGTAGCATGACAGAACCATATAAACAATATAGCTAATATAAGAATAGAATACCGTGGTATTTCCATCTGATACCAGCGCTTTACCGTGGTACCGCCACAAAGACAGAGAGAGACCATCTCTCATAAAGTCTTCATCACAGAATATGTCTCTCTCATAAACATGACAAATACGGGCCTCGTGATGTTTTACGAGCGGAGATGTGCGCAGGGCTGGAGGGAAGAACAGAGCAGGGAAGAAAGAGAGAGAGAGAGAGATGTGTGTTAAAGTCTCCCCGAAACATCACTCGCCCTGCCCGGCTTTGATCTCCCTACCGTAATTACACTCACATCCAAACGAGCATCCAGACTCAGACTTCAAACATGCACATGGACACATTCTCACACACATGCGCTCTCAGGCTCAGCTGTACACACACACACACACACAATCATAAAGTGCTGTGTAAAGTGGTGAGCTTCTGGGGGAAAGTTAGCTGGAACAGAATGTTTAGTCAGGTAATCTATATTTACTGATTTATTTTAGTTACAAATATAATATAGTATTACTAAATCGACCTGAATATATTCCGAAAAAAGCAATATTTAAGTTATGTATTATATGTGACAAAAACCTGCCTTTTGGGACGTCATCAATAGTAAAATCATAAATAAATCGTAAATGATGTTTAAAAAAAGAAAGAAAGAACAAAATTAGGGTTTCTCTTTTAATATTGTGAGCTTTATAAAGTATGGCTGCATTCGAAATCACACACTCTCTTGAGTTGGAACTTATTTTGAATAACTAATTATTTCATGACCACTAAAAAAGTGTGTTCTGTATAATATGAGTGTGTGTGGTATGAATGTAATCTAGACGCACAACATCCTCCATGTTGTCATTATCATGTGACCAGTGTCAGTTACGTCACTTCACTGCGATTCACAAACCCTCTCCCGTGGCCTCATGGGACAGTAAAGTGTCCATCATAAGCACACTTCAGGATCTCACTGGAAGTAGCAGCTCATCCAGGGACTTTTGCCTCTTTTATGAGTACTGTGAATTCAGACATACTTCTTTTGTCACACACTGTTTATCACCTTCTGTATAGGGAAGTACGTCATTTCGGATGCAGGCTTTGTGTGCGTGTGTGTGTGTGTGTGTGTGTGTGTGTGTGTGTGTTTTCTCTGATGGGCAGGTTCAGGGTTAAGGGTTAGTGTACAGTATAAAAACCATTATGTCAATGGAAAGTACCCATATACAGCGGGGAAAATAAGTATTGAACACGTCATCATTTTTCTCAGTAAATATATTTCCAAAGGTGTTATTGACATGAAATTTTCACCAGATGTTGGTAACAACCCAAGTAAGCCATACATACAAAGAAACAAACAAAAATAAGTTCAGAAATTAAGTTATGTGTAATAATGTGAAATGACACAGGGAAAAAGTATTGAACACATGAAGAAAGGGAGGCGCAAAAAGGCATGGAAAGCCAAGACAACTGCTGAAAACTTACAGTAATTAAAAAGCAATCCAGCCCCCTGTCCGTGGAAATTAATAACAGCTGGTTCAGTCCCAAATGATGGCCTACAAAAAGGTCTCATTGCCAAGGTGTCACACAAGACACATCTCATGATGGGTAAAAGCGAAGAGCTGTCTCAAGACCTTCGCAACCTAATTGTTGCAAAACATAATGATGGCATTGGTTATAGGCGCCATTCTAAGCTTCTGAATGGTCCAGTGAGCACTTTTGGGGCCATAATACGGAAGTGGAAAGACATGAAAAAGTGTGTGTGTGTGTGTGTGTGTGTGTGTGTGTATGTGTGTGTGTACGAGTGTGTCGAAGCTTGTGGCCATGGCCAATATTCTGTAATTTATAAAATATAGAAACTGTAGCCTAACAAATGAGATATTCGCATACTTCGAAAAAAATAAACACACTTATTTCACAAAATATTTATTCAAAATTCACTCAAATAGATTTGAGTGAAAAAAAAAAAAAGTGGGCCTCATCCATTAAACACAAGCAGAATGAATTTCTGTGTTCTTCTGCAACTCATCACAGCATGATTTACTAAAACAGAAATGCTTTGTACGTACATTTTGGAACAGATAGCCTACCGTACTCCTCATCAACAAACCTCACACTCTCAGCTGCTCTGGGACTGAAGCCGGCTATGCTGCCGGATCACATTCATTATTGATTTATGATGATCAGACCAGCCCAGTCTCACAGGAAAACAACTGTTTTACACGACGGTGATTTCATGTTAAAACGTACAATGTTGACGCAAGAAAGTCCTTCCCCCTTAACATAGCCGTCACTGGGGTGTGTGCAGATCAGAAATAAAAGGGAACAGATAAATTCATACAAATTAGTCACCAAATCACCAAAATGTGAAATAGTTTTGAATTAGGATGAAATTGTGTTGAGAAAAAAAACTATTCCCACATCAGAAAGTATAGGTTATGACTGGAATGAAAATACTACCATGCATACTGAAGAGTGTTTACTGTATACTGCCGACTGTGTTCATTATGTGAAACAGTATATAGTAGAATTAACATGGTTGAGACTGAAGTGTGCAACAATGTTGGGTTACACTTTATTTTAGGGTGTCTTTGTTACAGTGTAATTATACATTAACTACATGTACTTAAATTAGGGTTTGGTTTAGGATTAGGATTACAGTAGTTGCATGTAATTATGCATACATGTAACGTGTAACAAGGACACTGTAAAATAAAGTGTTGCCCAATGTTGCCAATTCATTCATTATTTGGGATTTGAATCCAAAAATCAGTTTCAGGAAAAAAAATTTTTGACCAAATGGTGACTTGGATATTACTCTATCATGCCTATACGGCAAATTCACACACTGTGCAAAGTATCATATTTTCACTTTTATAAACATTTTAAATATGCTGTGACTTATAAAATTGCAATTGACGTCAAGCACTTAAAGTTTATTTGTATAGTGTATTTCACTTTAAATAATTAAATTTAGGTTTGGTGTTTATAATAAATAGCACAATCATTTATTTTTATTTTATTCTTACATTTTTCATTTCTGTTCTGAATACCGTTAAACTTAAAGTCCCCCTTTAGTCAATAATTTTATCCCTTAAAACTCATCTTTGATCATCAAAATGACATATTTAAAAGGTTTTTAAGGTATGCCTTAAAATAGCTTGAATGTAACTCTACACCCTTGCCTTATGAAGTATACGCCGTTCTATGAATATACAAATGAGCCCCGCCTCCACTCACTCACTCAGCTCAGAGAACCACTCGTTGACGATCACACGTTGATCTGATTGGTTACAAGGTAAAAAAAAAAAAAGAAGTTGTTTCAACTTAAAAAAGTAAGTGTTCATGCTGCCTTTTAAATATCCAAGTTGTTGCAACTTCACATCAGCACGAACACTTCCTTTTTTTAAGTAAAAAAAATAATTCAGTGTAGTCAGGTGTGGCTTTTTTCCAGAAAATACGATATGCATACTATGAAAATAAAACGAGTACTACAATACAATTAAATTCCAAACACATCCTTAAACCAGAGCGAAGGCCTAACAGAAAGAGCGTCGCAGGAATGTTGTGTACACTTACAAACATGTGAAAAGAACATTACAGCTGAATGGCTGAAAGAAAATAAATAATGAATGATCAGGCCTTTACAACAGCTCTCTTTCTCTCCAGCTTGTCTTAAAGGCTGAGATTGCGAGTTATCTCGGGGACTTGTGGCGTCTGAGAGGCAGACGCTGCCATTAACAGCCGGAGAGTGGTGTTTATTGTCCAATTAGAGGCAGGCACATCTACCTGTAATCTCCTCTACAGGTGTGAGCCTCGCTTGGGGCCCTGGCCATGGGAAGCCAGTCATCAGCTGTCAGAGACCAACTCTTTGATCTGCACATGCCTGGAGCTTCTCCGGCTCTGAGACCTTACCTTTCCGCCACGAGCGCTCAAGGAGATTTATGGCGCTGTGAGACACACGCATACAGAGACACAGGCATGAAGATGAGATGCCTTCCTGTCGATGACGGATGCTCCTGAAGTCGTGAGTCAGGCGATTTATTCGTTTCGTCTGACAGAGACAGAGCTGCATTCTCCTGCGAGGAGCATTTGATCAGTCATAAGTAAATCATTTCCTTTAGCTCTCAACACTGCTGCCAGACTGAAAAACAAATATGACAATATAATTTACTAGAGACAGGGTAGTGCTGCTGACATACCAGAGGAGAAAACAAGCATTCCTTGGTCGACTTATGCACCGTGTCTCATTCTGTGTGTAGTTTCGCTACGTCATGAATCAGTAGGACAGTGCAGTGATGACGTAGGTTGGCATCAAAAAACCCGAAAGGATTCTTCCACTGGCTGAAAATAAGCTCTGCGACCAACAAACCAATTTTGTTCGTCACGATAATCTTCACAAATCAACTTTTATGAGGCCTATTAAAATCGGCGGAAACATAAAGCTAAACGGATGCTACAAACGAACTACCCTGCGGTCACATGACTTCAACATCATCTGGCAACTCTTTCAGTCTTTATTAAAAAACATTTTAGCTTAAAGTTTGAGTTTGAATAGTTTGCAAGAGCGTGATAAACACGACGAGGCTGTGAAAGTGGACTAGATGAGTATTTGTTCAGCTTGATGTTTAGTCTCCCATTTAGTCATTTGTTAGCAACCGCCTCTTCAAGTCAAGTAAAAGCTTTACTAAGGCGAATTACTGATGTATGTACTGATGTTTGGGGGTGTAAATACTCATGCAGAGTAATCAAGTAGTATTAGGTGTAGATATGCCTGTCTTTGGGGCTTTAAGTATGAATAGCCTTACTGTTATCTATAAGGTAGTGTGCTCCAAAACAACTTGGTTCCCATTTAGAAGATATAAGTGTTCAAAACTTACAGACTCACTTCGCCAATATGGATCAAAGATTTTGATGGCATCACTCTGCACTTCAGCTTCTCATCAGTTTTCTGTCCAATCAAATGCTCTCTAGAATCTGAAGCTCCGCCCCTACATTATAATAGATGCTGTTCACACATTTACTATTTTCTACATGGTGAATGGCACATAGTCTACTATATAGGGGCTATTGGCTATTTAAAAAAGGGGAGGAGCTGTTCGATATGTCCCGCCCATTCTTCCTGTTACAGTGGAAATTACATCACCACACTGAATAATGCTGCGCGTTTCAAGGCACTTCAGTGGACCTTTAAATTAAAAAAAGCAACCAACATTTCAGTTTATGGTGCTGTTGTAATTGGGGATTTGAGATTTGAAGTGAATACAAAATATGACAGCAAATTATTTTAGAATAAGGTTCAAATTATTGTATTATTATTCCAATCCGCTTCATCGATTTGACGTGAATGCCCTCTCCAGCACTCGTTCTTTGAAGTTAAACATAGACTCACTTGCTGTCAGGATTATCCTTTATGCAAAATGGAAATACTTTCTTGAATTTGTAACATTTAAAGGTAAGTATTCAACCGTAAGATCCATAAGCAGATCCAAGTCGTCTTAAACATGAGACATGCTTTATATTAAGACGTTCTAAATCATAAACCTGCATGACTTGGCCTACTACTGTCCCATTCTTTTTGGAATGATGCATTATGGGTAACTTTGGCTGTGTCAACTAAATGGCTTTGTTTAGAAACGAATATCAATGTACTGTTTACCACACACTGTGCAATACTGCCAAAAAAAAAAAAAAATTAAGTTGTGTGCTACATTGTTGTCGCAATTAATTCAGCGAGTGACATATTCTGAATTTGCATACTAGTATACTACTTGTACTACTTTTACTTTTTCTAAAGCAGATATAGAAAGAGCGGTGTGCTAGAATTCAGCAATAGAGATATTATGTGCTAACTTTTGGCAGTGTGATTACTTCCGGTTCAAGCTCTTTTTACACACTGCATATTTTGGCAAATGTTGGTTATCTGGTGTTTCTATGCACAGAAATTAGCATATTGTACATATTTCAGAAGTGTCATTCCAAACATGATCCAACATGTGCACCATCTAATCTGCCACGCTGATTTCAATAATGCATTATGGGCAATGTAGGTTATGAATGAGTTATGAATATCATGACATGATTTTCTTGGAAGGTTTCTCTCACATGGTTCTGCTTAAGGCATGTTGTTTCACCAATCAAATAACAGTAACTGTATCTGTGCAACCACACAGTAAATTATGTGGCTCTCCATTTAAACACTGTGACACTTACATATTACCTTTCAAATTTTGCAAGTTGTGTTTTATGGGGTCAGAAACCTCTGGTATTAAAAAGTGTTTAATACAAAATAATTGTGTTACTGAGCTTTCACAATGTACTCAACACTTGGCAATACAATCACTCAAAGACCCACAAAAATCTGAGTTTTAAAAAACAAAATGCTTAACTAATATATTTTGTCAGTCATAAATTCAAATACTGGGATGAAATCAAGCAAATGAAATTAACACAGCATGTTCAAAATATTTTCCCAACACTTTAAACATCTCCGCAGAAAGTCATCAGAATCCAGACAAAACCAAAAGACTGGAGAAAAACATTTTCATGCTCAAGCAAGATCATTTGCAATGATTCATTGGTGTTTCCCATATGATGTGAATTACTGTGCTGGCTTCCAGTCCTTCAGTCTTTTTTGAGTCTTTTCAAGTTTTTGAGTCTCTTCTGCTCTTTGATATTGTATGGAAATGAGACATTTTAATGGGAAATGAAAACCACATGAGCACACAGCTGTGATGAGATGAGTTTGGGGGCGGGGTTTAGTCTGGTGGGGGCGGGGCTTGCCTGGTGCCCCTCTTGACATCATCAGTTTGCCCTGCAGTAAGACACTGAGTGAACTACAGCCACTGATGTTGGAGGTCACCAGTCTGATCTGGGAACAGTGTTGCTTTCAGTCATATTAGGTGAGCATCCGGTGCAGTTAAGCCACAGGGTGAGACATTGAAGAGGTTATAATGTTAGTAGACTGTTCAGAACGACTTCATGGCGTACCTCTAAGTTATTTAATACAAATAAAAGCACCAAACATTAAATATAAATGCATAAACGAAAAACTTATTTTACAGTGTCCTTAATTGTTACACGTTTTACATGTAGTTGATATAAACTTTGCATAATTACATGCAACTATAACCAAACCTTAGTCCTAATCCTATAGGAAGTACATGTAGTTAATTATTTTTACTCAGTAATTAAATGTATACTTACACTGTAACAAGCACACCTTAAAATAAAGTGTAACCAAAACTTATTTCTACTCCAAATACGTTAAAGGGAATCTTCATTGTTTTGTATGCTGTTATCATTTTTTTCTCCCTGTGAAACACAAAAGTGCACGTTTACCAAAATGTCCGGGCTGCTCTTTAGCATTACAGTGAAATTATTGATAGTGATCAGTGTCTGTCAAGCTTCAAAAGACCAAAAAAAGCTCAATTTGACAAATTATGGTTCAATCAGATCGGCCTCTTATTTCAAATTACCGCTGCAATTGTAGAAATGTGACATTAACAATATATACACAGATAGGATTAATTTATTCAATATTAGTTTCTTTGAGTGGAATTATCTGGAGTTAGTGATAAGGTTTGCCTGGTGTGCTGCAAACAGGCTTCTTCATTTCAAATAAATTAGCATTTTGTTAAGCTACCGATATGACTGGAGTCTTTGTCTCATGTGAGTGCTCTTGTGAAAAAGAAGTGAGCTTAATTGTATTAAACGTGCATTTGTAGTGTGCTTCAAATCTTAAAAGTATAATAAAAACTGTACTTGCAGATGATAAAAGGTCACCCAAGTGCACATAAAGAGAGTACACTTTTAAAAAGGGCACTTTGTAATGATGTCAAATTAAAAAGTTTCATTTAAAATACACTTTAAATCATTTTGTTTTAATTATCTTTTAACATGGTTTAAAGAAGTATACTTATTTTTTGTCGACTATACTAAAGCACTAATACATGACATACAAGTGTCAATAGAAATGTTATTAAAGTATATTTTAGTTTATCATTAATGCTTGTCAGTAAATTAAGCTGTAACGAAGGCAATAGAAGTAATTAAGATATTACATATAAAGATGTACTTAAGTCCTCTTAAGAGTGCGCTTAAGTTTAACGAGTCTTGAGATCAATCACAATGCAACACATTATGTTTTGAATTTAATGGAAGAGCAATGAGATTTGAGATCTTCAAAAGGAAAAATTGTCAATGAATAATGACTTAAAGTTGTATGGATTTACTTCGTAACACTTTATTGTGATAGTCTCCTTCAGATAATTTGTTGTCTAAGTAACTTTGCAACTACATGTAAACTAACTCTCATTAGAGTATTAGTAGACTTCGGCTTAATATCTGTTAACTCTTTTTTGCGATGCTACTCAACAGATATTCTACTGATTATAAGTAACTCTGCAACTATATGTCAACTTATTCTACTAACCCGATCCTAACAGTCTACTAATACTCTAATGAGAGTTAGTTGACATGTAGGTGCAATGTTACCGAAAAGAGCAGCTTTTGCTAAACCTTTCATTTTGTGTTCCACGCAAGAAATCAGTCATGCAGGGTTTTGAACACCATGAGGGTGAGTAAATGTTGAACGAATTGCCGTTGAACTATCCCTTTATTTATTAGGTTTTAGTAGATTTTTCCTTTCGAGATCAAATATTTCGGAACATCTAGTTTTTGAGTCATGTGCTCAAACGTTTGTCCTAGTGATTTGAAGGCCACACTAAGACATGAATCTCATCTGACGCGCAGCAGGGAGCATTTATCTAGATTTTAGATCAATATCAACTGACGCAGATGTCATTAATTTTTGCAAAAAAATAATACATTAAACAACCCCAGCAAACCCAGCATGCACATTAGCTGCTGATTTGCATAACAGAAGCTTTGCTCAAACTGGAGATTTGGACTTTAAATGTAGATGAAACACGCAACCTGGTGAGGGAAATTAATAATTTTGAGTGTAACATCAAAGGCTGGCGTCTTCTCTGCTCCAGTGGGGACAGCAGCGGCCGCGTCTTCCTTCTGCATGTTATGTCCTGTTTGGGATTAGAGACCAATGAAGAAGAAGCCATTAGAGAAGATGAAAAAGAGTTTAAAAACAGCAGGATGCTGGGTAATTATTTCCTAAATGCACGACATCCTGATGTTGCACTGAACAATGTGGCTCCCTTGCAGTGCACACGGCACAGGTATGATAGAGATGGCATGCACACTCACTCACTCTCTCTCTCTCTCTCTCTCTCTCTCTCTCTCTCTCTCTCTCTCTCTCTCTTTCTCTCACACACACACGCACACTCAGCCAAACCATAACATGCATACTCTGTCACACACACACACACACTTTTTTAAAATGAAAAGCAGATGCTTCACCGCAGAAACGCAGTCCTGTGCAAACAACACAAATTCTTGTTACTCTTGTTACAAGTTTACTTATCAGACTACAATATTGTGCTAAAGGATTAGTGTGACAAACTACATTAAGGTTTCAGTGGTTATGCAGTGGGGTAAAAGTAGTAAAAATGGGGTAAAACCTTAAAGGGATACTTCATCCAAAAATAAAAATTCTGTCATTAGTTATTCACATCAGTTATGATTAACGGAAGCTCAAGCATGTTCGCTTGACGTACAAGACCCAGGGAAGTTCATTCTCATGTTACGCATCACGTTTGAGCTTCTGCAAGAACCAATGAGGTTCATTCTCGTGTTACGCATCACATTTGATCTTCTGCAAGAACCAATGAGGTTCATTCTCGCGTTACGCATCACGTTTGAGCTTCTGCAAGAACCAATGAGATTTATTCTCCTGTTACGCATCATGTTTGAGCTTCTGCAAGAACCAATGAGATTCATTCTCGTGTTACGCAGCACGTTTGAGCTTCTGCAAGAACCAATGAGGTTCATTCTCGTGTTACGCATCACATTTGATCTTCTGCAAGAACCAATGAGGTTCATTCTCGCGTTACGCATCACGTTTGAGCTTCTGCAAGAACCAATGAGGTTCATTCTCGCGTTACGCATCACGTTTGAGCTTCTGCAAGAACCAATGAGGTTCATTCTCGCGTTACGCATCACGTTTGAGCTTCTGCAAGAACCAATGAGGTTCATTCTCATGTTACGCAGCACGTTTGATCTTCTGCAAGAACCAATGAGGTTCATTCTCGCGTTACGCATCACGTTTGAGCTTCTGCAAGAACCAATGAGATTTATTCTCCTGTTACGCATCATGTTTGAGCTTCTGCAAGAACCAATGAGATTCATTCTCGTGTTACGCAGCACGTTTGAGCTTCTGCAAGAACCAATGAGGTTCATTCTCGTGTTACGCATCACATTTGATCTTCTGCAAGAACCAATGAGGTTCATTCTCGCGTTACGCATCACGTTTGAGCTTCTGCAAGAACCAATGAGGTTCATTCTCGCGTTACGCATCACGTTTGAGCTTCTGCAAGAACCAATGAGGTTCATTCTCGCGTTACGCATCACGTTTGAGCTTCTGCAAGAACCAATGAGGTTCATTCTCGCGTTACGCAGCACGTTTGAGCTTCTGCAAGAACCAATGAGGTTCATTCTCGCGTTACGCAGCACGTTTGAGCTTCTGCGAGAACCAGTGAGGTTCATTCTCGCGTTACGCAGCACGTTTGAGCTTCTGCAAGAACCAATGAGGTTCATTCTCGCGTTACGCATCACGTTTGAGCATCTGCAAGAACCAATGAGGTTCATTCTCGCGTTACGCAGCACGTTTGAGCTTCTGCAAGAACCAATGAGGTTCATTCTCGCGTTACGCATCACGTTTGAGCTTCTGCGAGAACCAGTGAGGTTCATTCTCGCGTTACGCATCACGTTTGAGCTTCTGCAAGAACCAATGAGGTTCATTCTCGTGTTACGCATCACGTTTGAGCTTCTGCAAGAACCAATGAGGTTCATTCTCGTGTTACGCATCACGTTTGAGCTTCTGCAAGAACCAATGAGGTTCATTCTCGCGTTACGCAGCACGTTTGAGCTTCTGCAAGAACCAATGAGGTTCATTCTCGCGTTACGCATCACGTTTGAGCTTCTGCGAGAACCAGTGAGGTTCATTCTCGCGTTACGCAGCACGTTTGAGCTTCTGCAAGAACCAATGAGGTTCATTCTCGCGTTACGCATCACGTTTGAGCTTCTGCAAGAACCAATGAGGTTCATTCTCGCGTTACGCAGCACGTTTGAGCTTCTGCAAGAACCAATGAGGTTCATTCTCGCGTTACGCATCACGTTTGAGCTTCTGCGAGAACCAGTGAGGTTCATTCTCGCGTTACGCATCACGTTTGAGCTTCTGCAAGAACCAATGAGGTTCATTCTCGTGTTACGCATCACGTTTGAGCTTCTGCAAGAACCAATGAGGTTCATTCTCGTGTTACGCATCACGTTTGAGCTTCTGCAAGAACCAATGAGGTTCATTCTCGCGTTACGCAGCACGTTTGAGCTTCTGCAAGAACCAATGAGGTTCATTCTCGCGTTACGCATCACGTTTGAGCTTCTGCGAGAACCAGTGAGGTTCATTCTCGCGTTACGCATCACGTTTGAGCTTCTGCAAGAACCAATGAGGTTCATTCTCGCGTTACGCATCACGTTTGAGCTTCTGCGAGAACCAGTGAGGTTCATTCTCGCGTTACGCATCACGTTTGAGCTTCTGCAAGAACCAATGAGGTTCATTCTCATGTTACGCATCACGTTTGAGCTTCTGCAAGAACCAATGAGATTTATTCTCCTGTTACGCATCGCGTTTGAATTTTTGCAAGAACCAATGAGGTTCATTCTCATGTTACGCATCACGTTTGAGCTTCTGCAAGAACCAATGAGATTCATTCTTGTGTTACGCATCACGTTTGATCTTCTGCAAGAACCAATGAGGTTCATTCTCATGTTACGCATCACATTTGAGCTTCAGCAAGAACCAATGAGGTTCATTCTCGTGTTACGCATCACGTTTGAGCTTCTGCAAGAACCAATGAGGTTCATTCTCGTGTTATGCATCACGTTTGAGCTTCAGCAAGAACCAATGAGGTTCATTCTCGTGTTACGCAGCACGTTTGAGCTTCTGCAAGAACCAATGAGATTCATTCTTGGGTTACGCATCACGTTTGAGCTTCTGCAAGAACCAATGAGATTCATTCTTGGGTTACGCATCACGTTTGATCTTTTGCAAGAACCAGTGAGGTTCATTCTCATGTTACGCATCACGTTTGAGCTTCTGCAAGAACCAATGAGGTTCATTCTCGCGTTACGCATCACGTTTGAGCTTCTGCAAGAACCAATGAGGTTCATTCTCGCGTTACGCATCACGTTTGAGCTTCTGCAAGAACCAATGAGGTTCATTCTCGTGTTACGCATCACGTTTGAGCTTCAGCGAGAACCAGTGAGGTTCATTCTCGCGTTACGCATCACGTTTGAGCTTCATCAAGAACCAGTGAGGTTCATTCTTGGGTTACGCATCACGTTTGAGCTTCTGCAAGAACCAATGAGATTTATTCTCCTGTTACGCATCGCGTTTGATCTTTTGCAAGAACCAATGAGGTTCATTCTCATGTTAAGCATCATGTTTGAGCTTCTGCAAGAACCAATGAGGTTCATTCTCGTGTTACGCATCACGTTTGAGCTTCTGCAAGAACCAATGAGATTCATTCTTGTGTTACGCATCACGTTTGATCTTCTGCAAGAACCAATGAGGTTCATTCTCGTGTTACGCAGCACGTTTGAGCTTCTGCAAGAACCAATGAAGTTCATTCTCGTGTTACGCATCACGTTTGAGCTTCTGCAAGAACCAATGAGATTCATTCTCGTGTTACGCAGCACGTTTGAGCTTCTGCAAGAACCAATGAGATTCATTCTCGTGTTACATGTCACGTTTGAGCTTCTGCAAGAACCAATGAGATTCATTCTTGGGTTACGCATCACATTTGAGCTTCTGCAAGAACCAATGAGGTTCATTCTCGTGTTACGCATCACGTTTGAGCTTCTGCAAGAACCAATGAGATTCATTCTTGTGTTACGCATCACGTTTGATCTTCTGCAAGAACCAATGAGGTTCATTCTCGTGTTACGCAGCACGTTTGAGCTTCTGCAAGAACCAATGAGATTCATTCTTGTGTTACGCATCACGTTTGATCTTCTGCAAGAACCAATGAGGTTCATTCTCGTGTTACGCATCACGTTTGAGCTTCTGCAAGAACCAATGAGATTCATTCTTGTGTTACGCATCACGTTTGATCTTCTGCAAGAACCAATGAGGTTCATTCTCGTGTTACGCATCACGTTTGAGCTTCTGCAAGAACCAATGAGATTCATTCTTGTGTTACGCATCACGTTTGATCTTCTGCAAGAACCAATGAGGTTCATTCTCGTGTTACGCAGCACGTTTGAGCTTCTGCAAGAACCAATGAAGTTCATTCTCGTGTTACGCATCACGTTTGAGCTTCTGCAAGAACCAATGAGATTCATTCTCGTGTTACGCAGCACGTTTGAGCTTCTGCAAGAACCAATGACGTTCATTCTCGTGTTACATGTCACGTTTGAGCTTCTGCAAGAACCAATGAGATTCATTCTTGGGTTACGCATCACATTTGAGCTTCTGCAAGAACCAATGAGGTTCATTCTCGTGTTACGCAGCACGTTTGAGCTTCAGCAAGAACCAATGAGGTTCATTCTCGTGTTATGCATCACGTTTGAGCTTCAGCAAGAACCAATGAGGTTCATTCTCGTGTTACGCATCACGTTTGAGCTTCAGCAAGAACAAATGAGGTTCATTCTCGTGTTACGCATCACGTTTGATCTTCTGCAAGAACCAATGAGGTTCATTCTCGTGTTTTGCATCACGTTTGAGCTTCAGCAAGAACCAATGAGGTTCATTCTCGTGTTACGCAGCACGTTTGAGCTTCAGCAAGAACCAATGAGGTTCATTCTCGTGTTTTGCATCACGTTTGAGCTTCTGCAAGAACCAATGAGATTCATTCTCGTGTTACGCATCACATTTGAGCTTCTGCAAGAACCAATGAGGTTCATTCTCGTGTTACGCATCACATTTGAGCTTCAGCAAGAACCAATGAGATTCATTCTCATGTTACGCATCACGTTTGATCTTCTGCAAGAACCAATGAGGTTCATTCTCGTGTTTTGCATCACGTTTGAGCTTCAGCAAGAACCAATGAGGTTCATTCTCGTGTTTTGCATCACGTTTGAGCTTCTGCAAGAACCAATGAGATTCATTCTCGTGTTACGCATCACATTTGAGCTTCTGCAAGAACCAATGAGGTTCATTCTCATGTTACGCATCACGTTTGATCTTCTGCAAGAACCAATGAGGTTCATTCTCGTGTTACGCGTCACGTTTGAGCTTCTGCAAGAACCAATGAGATTCATTCTCGTGTTACGCATCACGTTTGATCTTCTGCAAGAACCAATGAGGTTCATTCTCGTGTTATGCATCACGTTTGATCTTCTGCAAGAACCAATGAGGTTCATTCTCGTGTTATGCATCACGTTTGAGCTTCAGCAAGAACCAATGAGATTCATTCTCGTGTTACGCATCACATTTGAGCTTCAGCAAGAACCAATGAGGTTCATTCTCATGTTACGCATCACGTTTGATCTTCTGCAAGAACCAATGAGGTTCATTCTCGTGTTACGCATCACGTTTGATCTTCTGCAAGAACCAATGAGGTTCATTCTCGTGTTACGCATCACGTTTGATCTTCTGCAAGAACCAATGAGGTTCATTCTCGTGTTACGCATCACGTTTGATCTTCTGCAAGAACCAATGAGGTTCATTCTCGTGTTACGCATCACGTTTGATCTTCTGCAAGAACCAATGAGGTTCATTCTCGTGTTACGCATCACGTTTGATCTTCTGCAAGAACCAATGAGGTTCATTCTCGTGTTACGCATCACGTTTGATCTTCTGCAAGAACCAATGAGGTTCATTCTCGTGTTACGCATCACGTTTGATCTTCTGCAAGAACCAATGAGGTTCATTCTCGTGTTACGCATCACATTTGAGCTTCAGCAAGAACCAATGAGGTTCATTCTCATGTTATGCATCACGTTTGATCTTCTGCAAGAACCAATGAGGTTCATTCTCGTGTTATGCATCACGTTTGAGCTTCAGCAAGAACCAATGAGATTCATTCTCGTGTTACACGTCACGTTTGAGCTTCTGCAAGAACCAATGAGATTCATTCTGGTGTTACGCATCACATTTGAGCTTCTGCAAGAACCAATGAGGTTCATTCTCGTGTTACGCAGCACGTTTGAGCTTCAGCAAGAACCAATGAGGTTCATTCTCATGTTACACGTCACGTTTGAGCTTCTGCAAGAACCAATGAGATTCATTCTCGTGTTACGCATCACATTTGAGCTTCTGCAAGAACCAATGAGGTTCATTCTCATGTTACACATCACGTTTGAGCTTCTGCAAGAACCAATGAGGTTCATTCTCATGTTACACATCACGTTTGAGCTTCTGCAAGAACCAATGAGATTCTTTCTCGTGTTACGCATCACATTTGAGCTTCTGCAAGAACCAATGAGGTTCATTCTCATGTTACACATCACGTTTGAGCTTCTGCAAGAACCAATGAGGTTCATTCTCGTGTTACGCATCACGTTTGAGCTTCTGCAAGAACCAATGAGGTTCATTCTCATGTTACACATCACGTTTGAGCTTCTGCAAGAACCAATGAGATTCATTCTCGTGTTACGCATCACATTTGAGCTTCTGCAAGAACCAATGAGGTTCATTCTCATGTTACACATCACGTTTGAGCTTCTGCAAGAGCCAATGAGATTTATTCTCCTGTTACGCATCGCATTTGATATTTTGCAAGAACCAATGAGGTTCATTCTCATGTTACGCAAAGTTGAACACAACTACAAGTTGTCATCGTTTACACACAATGACTCAAAATTGTTCACACTTATTTCTAATGATGTGATCAAAACCAACTGTACATAATACAAGTCAGTTCAGAGTCCCAAAATTGACTCAAAATGTTGCACTGAATGTTGATACCAACAATTGATTGAACAATATAAGAGGGAGAGGAGGAAGAGTATGTGTGTAAGAGGTGGTGAACAAGGAGGAAGAGGAAGAGGAAGAGCAGGTGTGGAGAATGTTGTCAAGGCTGGATCTGCTTTAGGGTTTTTCCCTTCTCCTGCAGAGATTGTCTGTGATGTGGACAAACTCCTCAGACTGACTCAACATGAAGACGTGATGCTGAAGCAGAATCAGTCTCTCACTGACCTTGATTCTGCAGTCGCACAACTCTTCTGAGTGACTGTAACATGCTTTTCATTTAGAGTTTTTTACTGTAACCTTATTGGCTTTTGCAGTTGGGTCACTGTATTTTCACCATATGCAGACATTCGATCGGCCAACTATACAATATCCAGTACGATACTTTACTTGCAGTGCATATAGTATACAATTTATTCACCTTACTACTGTAACACACACACACACACACACACACACACACACACACACACTTTGGGTTTCCATGTTTTGTACTCCATATTTTCCGTGACCTAATCTAAAGTGAGAAATATTTACGGTTAATAAATTGTTAACAATGTCTATAAATGTATTAATTACAGTTTATAAACTATAAATAATAGTTTGTAAATACTTTATTACTGTATACTTATTATAAAGTGTTACTTAATTATTTAATTAATTAATTCTTTACTTATTCGTGTACCGTTTTGCATTTCATCATTTTATAAAAGCAATAATCTCAAGTGATTTCAAGTGGGTTGTAGGTATTGCGCCATGTTTAATGCGGTAAAATCTCTGTCCTCTCGTGCTCTTTTGCTTCAATAAAGATGTAGAGGCTGTGATGATGCCGTGCTGCAGAAATAAAGCAGAACACATTCAGTCTGTTCTTGTCAACTTAACCTCCCCTTCATAAAAACATTCACAAAAAAGACCCCTCCTCCAGGCACTCTTCCCCACACTTCACAATCCCTCGCTCCATTTGAAAG